>CANNZV010003982.1:0-50105 GCA_947561585.1 Caprella mutica
GAGAAAAGAGTCACTGTGATGATGTACTATCAGAGAAAAGAGTCACTGTGATGATGTACTATCAGAAGAGTACTCTGGATGATGTACTACAGAGAAAGTCACTGTGATGATGTACTATCAGAGAAAAGAGTCACTGTGATGATGTACTATCAGAGAAAAGAGTCACTGTGATGATGTACTATCAGAGAAAAGAGTCACTGTTATGATGTACTATCAGAGGAAAGAGTCACTGTGATGATATACTATCAGAGAAAAGAGTCACTGTGATGATGTACTATCAGAGAAAAGAGTTACTGTGATGATGTACTATCAGAGAAAAGAGTCACTGTGATGATGTACTACCAGAGAAAAGAGTCACTGTGATGATGTACTACCAGAGAAAAGAGTCACTGTGATGATGTACTATCAGAGAAAAGAGTCACTGTGATGAAGTACTATCAGAGAAAAGAGTCACTGTGATGATGTACTACAGAGAAAAGAGTCACTGTGATGATGTTCTATCAGAGAAAAGAGTCACTGTGATGATGTACTATCAGAGAAAAGAGTCACTGTGATGATGTACTATCAGAGAAAAGAGTCACTGTGATGATGTACTATCAGAGAAAAGAGTCACTGTGATGATGTACTACCAGAGAAAAAGAGTCACTGTGATGATGTACTATCAGAGAAAAGAGTCACTGTGATGATGTACTATCAGAGAAAAGAGTCACTGTGATGATGTACTATCAGAGAAAAGAGTCACTGTGATGATGTACTATCAGAGAAAGGAGTCACTGTGATGATGTACTATCAGAGAAAAGAGTCACTGTGATGATGTACTATCAGAGAAAAGAGTCACTGTGATGATGTACTATCAGAGAAAAGAGTCACTGTGATGATGTACTATCAGAGAAAAGAGTCACTGTGATGATGTACTATCAGAGAAAAGAGTCACTGCGATGATGTACTATCAGAGAAAAGAGTCACTGTGATGATGTAATATCAGAGAAAAGAGTCACTGTGATGATGTACTATCAGAGAAAAAAGTCACTGTGATGATGTACTATCAGAGAAAAGAGTCACTGTGATGATGTACTATCAGAGAAAAGAGTCACTGTGATGATGTACTATCAGAGAAAAGAGTCACTGTGATGATGTACTACTAGAGAAAAGAGTCACTGTGATGATGTACTATCAGAGAAAAGAGTCACTGTGATGATGTAATATCAGAGAAAAGAGTCACTGTGATGATGTACTATCAGAGAAAAGAGTCACTGTGATGATGTACTATCAGAGAAAAGAGTCACTGTGATGATGTACTATCAGAGAAAAGAGTCACTGTGATGATGTACTATCAGAGAAAAGAGTCACTGTGATGATGTACTATTAGAGAAAAGAGTCACTGTGATGATGTACTATCAGAGAAAAGAGTCACTGTGATGATGTACTATCAGAGAAAGAGTCACTGTGATGATGTACTATCAGAGAAAAGAGTCACTGTGATGATGTACTATCAGAGAAAAGAGTCACTGTGATGATGTACTATTAGAGAAAAGAGTCACTGTGATGATGTACTATCAGAGAAAAGAGTCACTGTGATGATGTACTATCAGAGAAAAGAGTCACTGTGATGATGTACTATCAGAGAAAAGAGTCACTGTGATGATGTACTATCAGAGAAAAGAGTCACTGTGATGATGTACTATCAGAGAAAAGAGTCACTGTGATGATGCACTATCAGAGAAAAGAGTCACTGCATGATGCTAATTTCACATTTTTCTAATTATCTATTATTTCAAAATCCCACTAATTTGTTATCGTGTATCCAAACCAATTATAAAATATTTAAAAGCATTACAATTTATAAACTACGAAAGAACTATTACGGATACACATTTCTTTGACTGCATGTACCTACAGTGTTAATATTTTAAATAACTTGTCAGATCAAGAGATGAAAACATTGACTTTCTTTTTTCATTAAATCCATTTGGTAATTCCGTAAAATTACCTAAAATATTTTAGATGTAGAAAAGTTCTTTGCTTGTCCTCATTAATTAGAATAAAGGGATCAGAAAACACCAAAAATGAAATTACAGATGTCACAATTTGTGTCCTTTAAAAGCATAACATAGTAGGATTTTGCACTCCGCTCAATATTTCGGAGATAGTTACGAAGTCAGAAGTTGTGTAGACATTGTTTCAAATATTCAGAATTTATGGTCCTTCCACAAATAGTGTCAAAATAAATAACTTTTATGGGTATGTTGGAGAGTTATTGTGAAAAATGCACTGCATTAATTATCAAGCTATTTCACTTCATTCTGCAAACTTTATTTAATTTTCCAGCTGCCACGACTGATGACAGATATGCTGTGTACAATTCAAAGATAATTTAATTTTAATATAGCAGAATAAAAGAGTTTTAGCTAAACGATATCAATAATTAATAAGTTGAAATAAGAATGTGGTAACGTTACATTATATTTATTCATTTTAGATGAAGCTAGTAAAGCTCTTAAATGTTTTTGAAATGATTAAAGGCCGTCAAATTAGTTCCCTAGAGTTCTAAACATCACATTTCCAGTTAGGTATAACTATTTAGTAAATAAACTCTAATCAAACGGTATTAGTTTTGGCTAATCCTGAAATGAAGTAGGTGAGTTATGAATTATCGGTCGGTTCCTCATTTTCGGTACTATAAGAAAAAAAACTATAGTAATTGTTATTTAATCTCAATTTTTATTCTAATCGGTATCCATGATACCTGCAATAAAAATATAATGAAAAAAAACGGGACCAAAATGTGGAAACGACCAATAATTCGTAACTTACACTAAGTAGTTAAAGCTACTTGACATGAAGGATGCAATAAGTTAACTTACCAGTCTTTGGTGGTCTAGGAGGAGGTTGTTGTTGTTGTTGTTGCTCTTTCTCCTCCTCCTCCTCCTCTCCCTTTCGCTCATTTTTGGCAGGTGTGAAAACTTTAGCAGGAGTGGCCCTGACTTTAGTGAAGTTGCTAAATGTGCTGTCACTCCTACCTCGAGACGCGCCGGTCTTGGCCACTAGCTTAGGAGGCGTCGAATCGTTCCTTCCCGGAGCCGAATCGTTCCTTGCAGATGGCTTGTGTGGCGTAGCGTCGTTCCTTCCGTATAGTTTGGGTGTAGGAACGTCTCTCCGGGTTGAAATATCAGAGGACATTTTCCTCTCGTTTCGTGGCAATAAAGGAGTGGATAAATTAGTAGAGCTCTCACTTCTAGAGGCTCTGACACTCACTCGATCTTCTGTCACTTTGTTTCTAGTGATTCTAGTGGTGGTTTTGGGAGGGTTGTCCTTTTTAGACGACAGAGAGCTTGGTTTGGATGCCCTTAATTTGGGGGTAGAAGAAGTTGGAGGGACAGCATTGGAGAGATCTACAGAATCTCTCTTTCTGAACAGCCTCATCTCGTCTCACTTTAACTTCACTCTGAAGATCTGGAAAGATGAAAAGGAAAAAGCTTAGAAATGTAATTCGAAGTAAACAAGAGCTCTTAGATGTTTAGAATAAGAATCTCTTTAGTGGATAGTAGTAATTTGACAGCATATTTTTAATGGGTATATAAATCTTATGAAGGCTGATAACACTTCAATTATTAGTGAATAACTGAAAAAAAATTAGGTTTTGAAACCATTTATTGAATTGATATCAGAATAATTTCATATCCATGCTTCGAACTGTCGGTAGGTTAGTGTGACGGACAGACAGAAGCCGCTCCAAGTGGTGAGTCAGTGGCCAAAATAATATCGCGTCTTGCGGGACGCTAAAATCCTTATTTTTGGGTCACGTGACTGGCAATCTAGCGGCAGTTTAATGGAGAAATGATATAACTGAAACAAGATTTAATGGAGAAATGATATAACTGAAACAAAATAAGGTTTTACACCGTCTTCCTTAGCGTCCTGCAATCGCTGCAACACTTCCTCTCTCTATAGTAGTTTATCATAACTCTATGAGCTGCTCTTACTATAGTATTGATTAGAATTTAATGTAGATATATTATTTAACTAAATTCGTGGGCATATAAAGAAAAACAAATTAAGAAAGAACACAAATCACATCTATCCTCTATAAACAAAAGTTTATATTAATATTAAATATATACCTATATATATAATAAATACTATAAAAAATATATTATATGGTATATAATAACTATAAAATATAATAAAATATATATTATATGGTATATAATAACTATAAAATATTATGAAAAATATATTATATGATATAGAATAATGGATTATAAATAAAATATTGCGAGTTGTTTGTCAAATTAATAAAATGGTGTAAAATTTAGAACTATCTTATTGAATACTAATAAGAAAAATACGGGAAAGATTATCCATTATTTATGATAATTATTCAAAGAGAATTTGTTAAATAAGACTTAGGTATATTTACTCTTCCTATAAACAACTTGCATATAAAATCATTAGAAAAATAGTCTGAAGGGAGTGCTCAGTAAAGGGCACAGGGTATTGATTACTTCATTCTCTCAATTAATTTAAATTATTTTGAAGAATTTAAAGGATTGCCAAGCCATTTATCATCGAATGGAATTATTGGGTAATAAATATAAAAAGACTTATTACAACTATGTTCAATAAAGAGTTATGATTTAATTACTGAAGTGTAAGATAGATGTAACAGGAGAAAAGTATATAAAATATCAAAAAGGAAAATTTTAAGAATAAAAAATTACCAAGTGGAAAAAGGTAGAGAGTGATAAAAAAAACTGTCATAACTCAAAAAATTTAATGAGACATAGAAACATAAATCATGTTTATTTTAGAGAACCAGTTTTCATACAAATTGGTTCCCAGATTCGACATGTTCATTGGCTTGCTGTAATTGACTGATAATTCAACCGTCGAATATTTTTTTACCGCTACTTAGAAAATATTGTGTACTGGGTGTCATGCCTTAAATATGGAAATAACTTGTTATAATGACATCTGAAACCTTAACAAATGTGATGCAGAACATGGTTTAGAGTACTAAAAAAAGGGGTAATAACGAACCAAGGTGTAATAATGGATTTTAAAAATTATTTAAAGACCATATATATGCGTTTTGAACACATACAGTACAAAACTGACGATACTGCTAAACATTTTTAGGGTCTATTTATTTATTAGTTTCAATGAATTTATTGAAATCCTTCTTGTCTTTTCCTTTTTAAGTTAAATACCTTTGAAATAAATATTTTAGAGCTTCAATTACTAATATATATTCATTCCAGGCTTGTTATTCGTTACATAATTAAATAATAATTCTCACTTTCGTAACATTGTACCTATATTATTAGTACATAGAATCAAAATCTCATAAAATAGCTAATTATCATATTGAATATAATTCAACTAGCAAACCTTGAGACAAAAATCTGCAACGTTTGAGGTGAAGCGGACGAGTAAAACGAACGATGTAATATAATGATGTGGATTTTTTGCCATTAGTTCGTTTTTACGGTATGGAATGAATGATTTTATGTCATAGTGTAATGGAGAATACCTGCAAAATATATTTCACAATAGTACTTTAACATTATTATTACGCTAGAACTTTGAAGTTTAAACCAAATTAAAATATACACGGCAATGAGCAAGGTAGAGCTGAAATATTTTCCACTACTATATAACGCAGATTTTTTCAAACATATTTTTTTGGTCTTAAGAAAATATATTTACTTATTTATTTTCATTCACCTTCATTTAACATTTTAGCGAATATAAAGCATGAGGCTTACCTGTGTGTGAGGTATACGCGGACCAGTGGATCGTAATTAGATGATTTTTGGGTCTTGGCGTATAGTCATCAATCTTTCCGCGCTTCAGATCTTGATGGCTGGCCCCTAAATTATGCAATGTGGCTTATTTATAACTCGGGAATATTTCCCACAGAAGTGGCCAAAAATTAATCCAATATTGATTTTCAAACTGCTTTGAAAGAGAGAAGGTTGCTTCAATGGTTTTATAAGATTTTCTTATTGGCGAATTAATTAAATTCTTCTCATAAAAATTGTTTCAATTCAAAAAATCGAAGCTGTTTTTTAGTCTATTTGAAATCCGCCTCAATCATCATATTCGATCCTGTCCAATGATTAAAATATCATGTATTGAGTTTTTCAATTAAACATTGAAGCTTGCCATATTAATTTAGAGGCTGAAGATATAGTAAATCGCATAGGCAGGGTTTTTAAATTGGTACGTATAGATATAGTGATTAAATATCGAGTTAATTAAAAGAATGCAGTGAGTGTATATTCTCATCCATTTCTTTATAACTGATTTGAAAATTATTAGCATTTTATGGCGAATTTTAAACTCAACTTTTCTGTACATTCCATCCAAAATAAGGTTATAATTATAGGGTTGTGACAATATGCGTTTAAAACCATAGACCCTGGAAATATTATAGACGGAGTGAATTAAAGACTATTTAATCGTTCTAAATCAGCGGTATAAAGTATTCGATACCATTTCATTTCGTTTCGTCTATGATATTCTTAAGATCTATGATTTTATCTGCATATTGTCACAACCCTAGTTATAATCTTTTTACTCAAGAGTATTCGGTAGATCGGAATTTATAGTCTACTTATTTTAAAAAGTTTATAGGAAGTGGAATGAACTTTACCTAATGTATAAGTTAGTCCCTTAAACACCTAAAAGAATACAGTCATCTTCACTTATCAATTCCGTTATAAAGGATGTATATGTATTATAAATGAATTTACATTGTATAATAATAAATTGAATATTAGAATCAGTTAATTAATTCATCACAAGACTAAGACATTATTATGTATTAAAGGTTATTAGAGACAAATCATTAATTCATAATTTTATTCAGTCATTGAAAATCTATATAAAATATAAATATTAGTTATTAGATGATAAATATTAGTTATTATATATTAAATATTCACTCTACCGATGATAGTATGGACGATAAGTCACTCTACCGATGATAGTGTGAACGATAAGTCACTTTATCGTTGATAGAAAGTACATGTTCAAGTAGAAGATAATATTTCAAATAAAATCATCTAATACATTTTAAAAGGCATCAGATTACATCATTAATGCTATTTAATAACAGTAATTACGCTTCAATAGTATAATCTTTTCATTTTTATCAACAACTAATTAATTACTTAGCAAACAGGAAGAAACATAATGCTACCCTGTTCAATTAAGCCTATTATGATAATTACTTGAAAAAATAAATAAAAATTCGCTAATCAAAGATACTCCATTCTTCATTAAAATCAAAATAAACGTAAAGAAAAAATTTCATGATAATCCACATATTGCCGCCAATTAAACTAATTCTCCGATACATTAACATATACTAAGTTAAAGTAATGTACACAGATTATAAAACTACACACCGTGTATGTTTCACCACAGCATATTTAGGAGTGTTCCTTCGTATTACCATAATCACTATCCATATTAGCAGAGTTTATCACTAATTAGTAATCTAAACGACCACGGTTAAGAATATTACCTTGTGCCAAACCTTAGATCTTTGCAGGTAATTATAAGTACGTAAATATATCCCATGTTAATAAGTATTAGCCTATACCTTATATGACGTTAATTACTTACGTCTCATATCGTTTATCTAACGCTATTGAATTTGAAATATTTTCTTCAAATCTCCATACAATTTGTTTCAATATAAAAAAATGATGTCAAACTTTTCTCCACCTCATTATAACTTCGAAATCAGGTGAAAAATTAATGATATAGTTTCTAAAGAGATTTAAAATGAGGTAGGAATAACACTGTTATAGAAAAGACATTCAAGAAGCCACAGAATGTCATCTTAGGGTTGAATAATTACACAATCTAAATCTCGGATTTCCTCTAAAATTGCACATGGCAGCAAGATTGATTAGTGCCTGTGCATGTATTTATGATAATTAGTTCTGATTTCTTACGACACTCATTCTAACTGGAGCACTTTTGGAAAGTTAGTTCAAATTGTACCTCTGACTAATGAGTCATGTTCCAATTCTGCGAAAAAGGTTCTGATTAATTTTAGGAATTCTCCGCGACAGTGTGAGTTAGTTAAACTGACTTGCGGAATCTTTTCTCAAGCATTTGATTCGTACAGGCTTTAATTGTGAATATTTCTGCATATTTAATGTGTCTTGGCTTTTAACAGCTTGTTGAATTAAATCAAAATATAGTTCTATAATTAAGATGAAGCAATATGAATAGCTTATAGCTTGTTTTTATGTAATTGATTCATTATAAGACCAAGCAGCTTTAAGACTAAAGAGCCGTACACACGATAGGGTTTTTAAGTCTTTCCACCAGTTTTTTGCTAAGCTCCTCCTACTTTTTTCACAAAAATATAAGAAAATATGACCTTCCCACATTCTGCGAAGGTAATTATTATTATTTATTTCAGTTGGTATCCATGATACTTGCAGGTATCATGGATACCAACTGAAATAAATAATAATTATATCGTTTTTTCTTATATTCTCGTGGAAAAAGTAGGAGGAGCTTAGCCAAAAGTCTGGTGAAAAGACTTAAAAAACCCTATCGTGTGTACGGCCCTTAATGGACTCTTCAGAAAGAAGCCAACACATTTACCCAAACTACTGCAAAATAAGTCCATTGTATTACACCATTTTACAGGAATTAATTGCAAATAGCTGCAGTAGTACACTGGTTAGCTTCATTTGAATAACTGCACACAATTCATTTCGTGGAAATTAATTAGTTTGCAGCAGGAGTTATTTCAGAGGAAATAGAATATTAACAAAAAATTAAACACTGTAACTTGCTAAACTTGTTCAATATCTTTATTGCAGGCATGAAGAAATTATACGACTTTGAAATTTATTTTCAGTGGATAAGTGAGATTAAATTTTACACCAATAAAAGCATTAAAATCATTAGTCGTTACGAAAATATATATACCTATAAAAACTAAATAAAACCCAGATATACGTAAAAAGTAAATAAGTTACACTTTAATTAATACTGTTCCTTCCTTATAGTTTGAATTTTTATAAATATGCATGAACATGAAGAAACATTGTTACAATGAATTTCCAAGTGGCAAGATAAACAAGATGTTTCAAATGCTACCAAAGTTCATTTACCAATAGCTATACATATTACAGCAATAGTAATTATAGCAACCAAAGAGGTTAGCAAGAATAATTATTTCATTGAGTGATAGTTTGCCAAGATGGCAATCAAATGATTATATCAACCAGAGACTAATAGCTTATCAGTTTATAATAGCTTTGACCTGATATAGGTTAAGAAACTAGCAATAGCTTATAATATGCAATGAGAGCAAGCTTAGATAGAGGATCTATAACCTTACGAACAGCTTTTCTTTCTGCCGAGTCACTTCCTCTTCAATCCTTTAACCAAACTCCTACATACATCTCAAGAAATCCTCTTTATAGTTTTTTTTCAGGGGTTGCAGCAACCGTAACTCAGGTTTACGAAGCACATCTCAGGTTTACTTTGCGATGCTCAAACATGGATGCAGGACAGAAGAATAAAAATGACAGCAGGAAGCTGCACATCAGCTGCACGGTTGGCTGATGTCTGTGTTAACCTTTGGCTTGATCTGCTGATAGGTAGTTTTTAGTCACGGGGAGAGAGACCTCTAGCGGTGAGGTGAGAAAGAGGAGAGAAAGAGGAGAGGAAGGAGAGGATGAGGAGTCACAAGGAGTCACAAGGATAAAGGGACCATCAAAAGGCACAATATGCCCATCCAAGGATGGCCCCTGTGCACAGCCAGCTGTGCGCTCGACGTTGGGTTAACAACGGAACAAGGTGAATCTCTCTCCATCACTTCCCACTTGGAACCTAAGCACTCCAAACCGTACTCCTAAACCTGACAAAGAAAGAACCTTCATCAGGCGTAGGAGCAAAGTTTGGGTACAATCATTAAGAGGAGAGAAAAGAGAGGAAAGAGGAGAGGAAGAGGAGAGAAAAGAGAGGAAAGAGGTGAGAAAAGAGGACAAAGAGGAGAGGTAGAGGAGAGGAACAGGAGAGGAAGAGGAGAGGAAGAGGAGAGGAAGAGGAGAGGAAGAGGAGAGGAAGAGGAGAGAAAGAGGAGAGAAAGAGGAGAGATAAGAGGAGAGGAAGAGGAGAGAAAGAGGAGAGAAAAGAGAGGAAAGAGGTGAGAAAAGAGGAGAGGAAGAGGAGAGGAAGAGGAGAGAAAGAGGAGAAAAAGAGGTGAGAAAAGAGGAGAGAAAGAGGAGAGGAAGAGGAGAGAAAGAGGAGAGAAAGAGGTGAGAAAAGAGGAGAGAAAGAGGAGAGGAAGAGGAGAGAAAGAGGAGAGAAAGAGGTGAGAAAAGAGGAGAGAAAGAGGAGAGGAAGAGAAGAGGAGAGGAATAGAAGAGGAAGAGGAGAGGAAGAGGAGAGAAAGAGGAGAGAAAGAGGAGAGATAAGAGGAGAGGAAGAGGAGAGAGAGAGGAGAGGAAGAGGAGAGAAAGAGGAGAGGAAGAGGAGAGAGAGAGGAGAGGAAGAGGAGATAAAGAGGAGAGGAAGAGGAGATAAAGAGGAGATAAAGAGGAGATAAAGAGGAGAGGAAATAAGTTAGCAAATGTAGTCATTATTTAACACTATATGACATGATATTTCCTCCAGGCAACAAACCATTTAAATCTGCACAGTTCAGTATGCATTTCAAGCCACAATCATCAATAACATTTTCCATGCTCAGATGTACAGTGTTGCTTTTTTTGGCAAATTAGAAATTTTTGACATTTTTTTGACAAATATATAACAATAATTTTTTGGACAAATATATGACCATTTTTTCTTTGACAAATATATGATAATTTTTTCTTTGACAAATATATGACAATTTTTATTTTTTGACATATAGGTATATGACAAATTTTTTTTTTTGACAAATTTACGACAAAAAAGCAAAAGCAAATTTTTATTATTTGATAGTTAACAATAAACGTATCATTTAAGGACCTTTTTTGACATATCCTACTAAAAAATGTATACAAATAAGAGGTAAATTTGAAGCGAATAACCCTATTGAGCATAACCCTATTAACAATAATTTCTACTAATTAAGTTATAAGAGAATAGTTCAAAACTAATAATTTGTTGCCATGGCTACGGGTCAATCTAATATTAATAATTAGAAATAGTCATTGTTTTGATTTATGCGAGTAGAAAATAACTTAAATCAATATATATATATTAATAATAAATACTTGCATTTAAATATAAACAATGGATGAACAGGTGAAAAGAATATTCAAAAATATACATAAAGCTACACATAGTGATGAATATTCCTATCAAAACTAGGTATGCTATACATAATAAATAATACAATTAGCCATAGTGTTTTTATTTAATGTTACACTATATCGAAGTCACGAGACTTATAAAATAGAAAGAATGTGCCGCTCCTTTTTGCGTCTGAAATATTTCCCGATACCAGGAGCAACAAATCTTAATTAAAATGCTTTATGGGAAACCAATGAGTTATTTTTATTGCTCTCCCATTGAAATGTATCCACATCGACAGCATTCAACTGAAAAGAACATAAATTGTTACTATGACAGTTATTATTTCCATTCTTTCGATAGTAGAAAATATAAAAGCAAAGGAAGTGAATATCTATTAATTTATTGAAAAATAGAAAAAATTAAGAAAAAATTAAGAAAAATATATTTATTATTTTCTCTCAGATTTCATCACAAATATGTTGTTAACCAAAAATGAAATTATGGTGGGGCCATAGAAGATTAATTAGGGATCACCTCTTACTTTTGGGGGGCAACACATAAACTTTTTCAATGGGATAGAATTAAAAGTAATATATGTTTATTTACCAATATACCCACAGCAGTACTATCGCACACAGAAGTTTCTACTATCACTCAGTTAATTCACAAATTAATATACCCACAGCAGTACTATCAGACACAGAAGTTTCTACTATCACTCAGTTAATTTCAAATTAATATACCAAAAGCAGTACTATCAGACACAGAAGTTTCTACTATCACTCAGTTAATTCACAAATTAATATACCAAAAGCAGTACTATCAGACACAGAAGTCAGTCATCGTTAATAACTTGCGAATAAAGTTTCTGCTCGACAATAGGACCACGAACTTCAATTTCCCCGTTGTTACGTATTCATGAAGTTGTTCACAAGAACGTACAGCTATATTGTGTGTGTAGAGTGTATTTGTATGTTTGTGTAGGTGCTCATGTGTATTCTACCGTGTATTGTGTGTATGCTTGTGTATTTCTAGGTGTATTCTTTTGTGTGTTTCTATGTATATTCTTATGTGTAGTCTTCTGTGTTTTTCTATGTGTATTCTTATGTGTATTCTTTTGTGTTTTTCTATGTGTATTCTTATGTGTATTCTTTTGTGTTTTTCTATGTGTATTCTTATGTGTATTTCAATGTGTTTGTAATTGTGTATATCCCATATGTTGTGTGTGTGTGTGTGTTTGTATATTAGTATTTGTGTGTATGTGTATATATCTTTATGTGTATTTGTCGCCTAGCTGTAGAAATACTTTTATGGATCATAAAATGACAGATTGAACTAATAAAAAAGGAAACTTTTCCAGTTCTCGACTAGGAATCCAATATAGCAAAAATGAAACTCAATAAGAAACTCAATGATGTGAAAATAAATGAACGAGTTTCGAGTTATCGGGCGGTTCCACATTTTCGGACACCTAAGAAAAACGAATATAATTATTATTTAACATATTTTAATAGATATCCATACGTGAAGGTATCATCGATAAAAATTATAATGAAAGTTAAATAATAATTATCTTGCATATTTTTTCTTACGTGTCCGAAAACATGGAAAAGTTCGATAACTCGGAACTTCCCCTAGAGGATATGTGCTATCAATAATGTGCATAACATGAATACTAACACACGGTTCTAACTTGTTGAACGTGAATAAATTACCCATTCACAAAGGGTAAGTAACGGGTTAAAAAGGTAACGGGTTAAATTAGGACACCAAATTTCTACCCTTAAATGGTTGCCAACTTTCAACCTGTTTGTAATTTGTTTTATCAAAATAAAATTAAATAGGAATATCGAAATACGGACTGCAATCAGTCGAAACTGGCACTGATATGAAAGGAGAAATTTGTTGTAAAATAAAACAGTAACTAAATAAATTTGAATTTGTTTTCTCGACTTAATTTATATGTTATTTAAAGGTCACAATTATTTCCGTGATTGAAATTATTATCTAATAAAAACACACTGTACGTGTACATTAATACAGACATGATACACTCACTGAAGATAAAAAAACGAGTCAAATTGACTCAAAATTTGAGTTTTCAGTTTGACCCAAAACAAGCTCAAAAATGTGAGTCAATTTGACTCACCCTAGTATTTTACCCAATAACAAGAGTCATATTGACTCCTTATTCAAACCCATATTGACTCAGGTAGACTCCAATATTGTAGTTTTGCCAGCCTTGACTCAAGCGATGAGTCAGGTTGACTAGCATTGCATTTTTTCTCAGTGCTGTTACCAAGCGAATGCGTTATATAATACCGATACTATGTAACACCTGTCGACTCGTTACCTTTGGTACTAATTAAAATATTTTAAAAAAGCTATCAAAACTCACAATGTACTTGAAGGTCAGTTTTAAATTAATCATTTATGTGATTATTGTGATAGTTTTATTACTATTAAAAATAATTAATTTATAATTACTTAAAGACGTTCAAAAACAATCGTGACCGATACTATTATTTTCAGCATCAGATAGGTAAGTTATATAATTTTAAATCCTTATATAACTTTACAGAGAAAATCACTCAATAGTTTTCTCTATCGTTCGTCCATAAGCATATTTAAAATTAATAGATAATAGTTGTTATGAAACTGTGACGTAACATCATAATAAAATATTTAAGTTTTCATATTAAAAGTTGAAGAAGCTGAACTCGTCTCAAGATGAAAATAAGAATTATGTAAATAGAAAATGTTCTAGCATTTAATAAAGCATCTAGGGTAATTTCTTAATTATCGGTCAGTTCCACATTTTCGGACACGTAAGAAAAAACGATATAATAATAATTATTTTTTATTTTTATTGGTAGTTAAATAAATAATTTTAATAAATAAATGAATTTTAAATAAATAATTGTTATTATATCGTTTTTTCTCACGTGTCCGAAAATGTGGAACTGACCGATAATTAAGAACTAACCCTATAAGCAACATTTTTCGACCGGATTCAGTTTTTTTCTCATTTTTTACCCCAGAAACTGTCGGAACCGCGCGAGTAGCTGCCAAATGTCGCCAGACAGACAATATGCGGTTAAAAGGACAGTGTCATCTGGTGGTCGGTCTGCTTTCTTCCTTGTTATGTCCCAAAATGGACCTAACAGATAATTGAAGGAAGCCATAATTGGGGCAACATCCCAATGGTCAGTAGTAGAAGTTAAGATTAAACAGCTTTAGAATATTTAATTATCTGCACAGATAAAAGCATCTAAATTGTGTTTTTGAAGTACTTAAGTTATTTATACAACAATGTCCATATAAAAATTTAGCATAATTTTCATTAAAGTAAATATTTATGAAAAAGAAGTGTGAAAAGCAATTAAAATTTTATATTTATATTGCTGAGATAGAACTCAGAAATGTATGATTTTTTAATTTAGTATGGGTTTAACGTCTGCTTCAGCCATATCGCTAACGTCAAAAGGTAATTAAATACAAGGGACTGGAATAAGCAGTCAGAAAGCAAAGTTGATTCATGAACAAAGTCACCTACCACCGTCAGTGACAAGGCTCATGGATGCAGAAAAGCTAGTCCGTGAATGCAGTCACTTACCAAAGAATGTGATGAAAAGGGACACAAGCACCGGTGACTGCACTAACAGATAGAAGAGGAAAATGAAGAGGTGATAGTAAATGAAGTCTACCTAACACAAAATCTAAAACCTCGTAGTTGAAGAGCATAACCCTAGCGCTATCCTCTGACACTGCAAGTAGCGTTAAAAAGATAATAATCATCTTTAAATGAAAAAAAACTATACATAATCCAAATTACAATAAACAGGAGGCAGGCTATCAACAGGAGGCAGGTAGGACTCCATTAGCCAATTCAACTCAACGGCTCTAGTTGTAGCATCTGCTCCAGGTAAAGACCAACGGTTTGCCAGATGTCGTACGTACGTCAGTTCGGAATGAGGAAGTTTATGAGTTAAAGAGACTGCAAATGGTTATCGTCAGTCAATGGTTATCGTCAGTCAATGGTTATCAGTAGGGTTGTGACAATATATATTTAAAATCATAGATCTTAAGAATATCATAGACGAAATGAAATGGTATCGAAAACTATATACCGCTGGTTTAGAACGATTAAATTCTCTTTAATTCAATACTTCAATAATATTTTCAGGATCTATGATTTTAAACGTATATTGTCACAACCCTAGTTACCAGGAAACGGTTGAACCTACGATGATTACTTTTGAACTGAAAGTGTGCCACTGACGTGAAATAACTTACCTGCTTTGTAGGTAGGTACACTCAAATGGAGTGAAATATCATATGCTGTTTGGTAAATAATATTCACATGGAGTGTATTTTCATGCTCTAATAGGGACACACATTGTAAATGAAAATATAGTGTGAATATAGTAGACTGCATTTATAAAAACTTTATAAGTTAAAATGTCATAACTTATTTACTTCTTCATTACATTATTCAAATATTCCATCATTAGTAAATGCAAAACAAAATGTTAATAAGAAAAATAAAAGTCAGTTCTATTCTCTAACAGCTCTCTTCACTAATAATGATATCAATAATAACTATTTAGTGTCCAGTTTCACAGCTACACCAAACCGCAGGTATGTCCCACACAACCACGGGCCCGTGCACCATAGGGGGTAAACCTGAGAATGGTGTGAAGTACCGTCAATTTAACCAATAATGTGATAGGAATTTTTTTTTTGTGAGAAAATATGTTTTGAGTAAATCCGTCCATGCTTATTCCATTGCAAAAAGTAAAAGAAAAACAGTAGATGATGCTTAAATAATACGCTTTTATGATATTCAATATGTTTTAGATATTTTCCTGATGTGAAAAATAATATACTTATGTAAAAAAAAATTATTAATTAATTACTTCAGTGAAACTGAAATACATTTCCAATTTACAGTAATTATTAAATTATACAAATAAATAAACCAATTGTACCAAACTATTTCATTGACTATTAGTGTGGCTAGAAGAATCGTGATGATGCAAGTGATTTAAATGGATGTATTAACTTATATTAAATAGTTATTAATGGTCAGCTTCATCTCTTAAATATATGTATGTTTTACCTCAATGACACGATTAAAACAGACGTTAGCTATCGTCTGTACGTAGATGTGTTTAAAGGCCTCGTGACAATTGAAATAACAAGCTGTAATTAATAATAAACTGTTAAGAAAAATAACACTATAAATAACAAAACCGTGTTATTAACAACAGTGGAATTACTGCCTAATCGAAGTGAAAGCCTATAAAATGTCGGTAACACTAAATGACAAATTCCTTATATTGTGTGAATTGTACAGAAATGCAATGTCGATAGATGTGTACTGAATGGCTTTAGTATACTAAAAATGACAAATAAAGAGTCACTGTAACAGTCAACAATTTGGTTATTTAAAAGCGTAATTTTATGTTTTACTTAAAGATTTTATCTTTCCATTAAAAACAACAGAAACGTAATTTTTACTCTTGAAAACAATTATAAATGATTGAGGTAGATACGTAGATAGAAGTTCTCCTCTTTATAATTAAAGATGTTCATAATGTTATCGACAAAGATATTAATTATCGTAACGATAAGTTCAAAATCATAGATAAAACTATTCGTTATTATATTCAATAGGGTAAGTTACGAATTATTGGTCGGTTTCACATCTTCGGACATATAAAAAAACTATAATAATAATTATTTCACTAGGATAGGTTGAGTAAAAACAACCAACTCGGGTTGGTTGTTTTTACTCAACCTATCCTAGTGAAATAATTATTATTATATCATTATTTCTTATTAGACCGAAGATGTGAAACCGACCGATAATTCGTATTCCTCATTATAATAATATCGAATCACTTCAATACAATTTAAAAGGATTTTCAAGAGATATTATCAAAAGGAATTGGTACTTCAATTTCAATGATATCTCTAAGAAGTAACGTAAAAGTCATGAATTGGTAACATATAATTTAACATAAATATATTCAGATGAAAACTTCGTACACTATTCGAAATTACTTCTTTGATTTCTGAGATATATTACTAATTCATGATAAATAAACACATTTAATATTTATATACCATTAAATATTTAGTTATATAACATTTAATAGTAATCATAATCAACAAATTGGGCAATTACAGTTTAAATATTTTTATGCTTAAATATGCGTTTTGCTTTACTAAAATGAAATATTTAGTTTATTTTACACTTCATAACACAAAGATATTGAAACATAAAAAAACTAGATTATGTGCACTCGGTAGAGCGCATACCATCGCCGCCGCTTTGACCCGTTCTCTCCCAAAATCTAATAAACTGCTAACTGGATAATAACCAATCGTCCCACCCAGTTTCATGCACTATAGTTCAATACTTTTTGAATTATAGAGTTATAAATGACCTTGACCTTTGACCGGATCGCTCCCAAAATTCTAACAAATGGTTCTTGCACATTGACCAATTGTACCATCAAATTTCAGACAATTTGGTTCAATACTTTTTGAATTATTGAGTTACAAATGGCCTTGATCTTGATCTTTGACCTTTGACCCGATCACTCCTAAAATCTAACAAAATGGTTCCTGCATATTGACCAATCGTCCCACCAAGTTTTCTTGCAATATGATTCAATACTTTTTGAGTTATAAATGACCCTGACCTTGACCTTTGATTGGGTCACTTCCAAACTTCAACCAGAAGGTCACTGGACATTGACCAATCGTTTCACCAAATTTCAGGCAATTCGGTTGGACACTTTTTCAGTTAAGCGAAAAACAAGATGATAAATAAATAAATAAATAAACGACGGCTAAAATATGACCTTCCCGCATTCTGCGAAGGTAAAAACATTAGAACCCAACCTACTATGAACACTTAGTTGCCACACAGCACCATATTAGCATAATATGCTCATCTTGCTATGTGTATTGCATGTATGCCATATTTTATATACTATATATGCAAAATAATACATGAACATACTATAAAATATTAATGTAATGAGCTATACGTAAATGACATTCTTTATTTTTAACTGTAGATCTTTATAAAGAAATAATAGAAGATAAATAACTAAAATAGATTATAAAAAAGCATAACAATAAAAAAAAAACGGTTCATGAAAATAGAAACCTGAATTAATAAAAATTAATGATCATTTATATATAAATATCTATATAACAGTCTATGCTATATTGTAGATATAAATGACTAATTCTTATACCATTTCATAAAAGGATGAGTCAATTCCTTATCAGGGTCTACAATGAAAAATATCTATTTTTATGAAATAATAAATAGTATGTCTATTATACAAAAATAGAAATAATATCTATTATATAAATATAGATATAATATCTAAAATATAAAAAAGATATAATATCTATTAATAATAATAGATAGATAGATGATAATAGATAGATATAATATCTATTAATAATAATAGATAGATAGATAGATGATAACAGATAGATAATATATAAAAATAGGTTTGCTATAAAAGGTGGTGTACATGAATATATTTTAACATCAATAATATTCATATATTCAAAACATATTGAATATTATGACTAAGTATATTCAATCGACTAAGCCATATAAATGGCCCCATTCTTTTACATATGATAATAGCAATGCAATCAACTTTTAGGGTTTAATATTCGAGACTTTAATATATAGCCTAAGGTGTTTAACCCTTCATACCACGGAGTTACAAATAGGAGACAATCAGAAACCATATAAGCACTGATGATGCGCTAGCCTTAACTGGTTTAAATATTCTACATGAAACAGTTACAGGGTATGTTCCCAGTTATTGAACGGTTCCACATTATCGGACACGATATAACAAAAGTTAAATAATGATTATTATATACTTTTTCTTACGTGTCCGAAAATGTGGAACCGTCCGATAACTCTGAACTTCCCCTATGTATATTTGTTTACTTGAATAACCAATGGTGAATTTTTTGCACGTAATCGTCTGAATCAAAGTAGTCATGAAAAGGTCTAAAGTAGTCATGGGTAGGTCTAAAGTAGTCATGAATAGGTCTAAAGTAGTCATGGGTAGGTCTAAAGTAGTCATGAATAGGTCTAAAGTAGTCATGGGTATGTCTAAAGTAGTCATAGGTAGGTCTAAATTAGTCATGGGTAGGCCTAAAGTAGTCATGAGTAGGTCTAAATTAGTCATGGGTAGGCCCATTAAGGACTATATGGGCTGAATATTTAGCTCGTTACTTTAACAGATAATAATTTGACTAGCTAATGCATTAAAGGCACTCCACCCTAATACTTTTAGTGGTAAGTGATTATTGAACTGCAGTGAGAATGCGTAGAAGGTAAAGGGAGTGATGTGCTCATATGAGTTCTATCACCACTCATATGAGTTCTATCACCACTCATATGAGTTCTATCACCACTCATATGAGTTCTATCACCACTCATATGAGTTCTATCACCACTCATATATGAGTTTTATCACCACTCATATATGAGTTTTATCACCACTCATATGAGTTTTATCACCACTCATATGAGTTTTATCACCACTCATATGAGTTTTATCACCACTCATATATGAGTTTTATCACCACTCATATGAGTTTTATCACCACTCATATATGAGTATTTTCACCACTCATATATGAGTATTTTCACCACTCATATGAGTATTTTCACCACTCATATGAGTTCTATCACCACTCATATATGAGTTTTATCACCACTCATATATGAGTATTTTCACCACTCATATATGAGTATTTTAACCACTCATATATGAGTATTAACACCACTCATATATGAGTATTTTCACTACTCATATATGAGTATTTATGAGTGCAATATCATTGATATGAGGTAGGTACCCACCTCCACATTAACATGAAATTATCAGTTCTTTTCAGTGTATTTTTTCTGCATATCTTATCACCTGATTATAATAAACATCTAAAAAATGGTTAGCAATGAACAGGATTGTACACCAACGCATCACAACTTGTTTTACTACAAAAAATGTACATCATTCTACGTTATAGCAATGAACTTTAAAGGCTATAGTCACTATACATTGAATATAGTGAATATAAGGTCAGTATCGAATATAAGTATTTAGGCGTAGGCGTAATAAAGGAGAATATTTGCATTAAATGTACATTATTTTATTCAATTTACACACCATAAACATACGAGTTATAATGGCTAAATTTTATGTTTTTCTTAAACGGATGATAGATCGCATTTCGATGTTCTTTTATCAAAATAACAAATTTCAACCCCCGAATTCGTGAATGGGGCTGATGATGCTTTCCTCACCAGTTTCTATAGCAGCAAAGATAATAAATCTCGATATGATAACAGGAAGTGTCGACCTATGGAACAGTCTTACTTTCTAAGGCGATAAAACTGATGAATGTCACGTCAGTACACAACATGCAACATCAAGTAAATACACAACATTCTACAACACCACCAAGCATGCAACATCAAAATGCAACATGCAACATCACCAAATCGCACACAACATTCAATTCCTTCTAAATTAAATTTTATACTGTTAAATGTGATCTTAAGTAGAGTAAATTACGAGTTATCGGTCAGTTTCACATCTTCGGTCATATAAGGAATAGTATATAATTTAGCATTTCAACTCGATATTTTAATTGGTATCCATGATACCTGCAGGTATCATGGATACCAATTAAAAAAAACAGGTAAATAATATTTATTATATCTTTTTTTCTTATATGACCGAAGATGTGAAACCGTCCGATAATTCGTAACTTACCCTCTAAAAAGATAGGATGTTCAACGTTTTGGAAGATAATTTATTCGAGATTATATTATTCCTCAATGAAGAATATTAGTTAGTCTGCTTAATAATGCTATAATAAAAGGTAATTAATTTAAGACAAATATCCACCATGACTATTTGAATGTTGATATATAATTTTTAACTAACTATCAAAGAATCTCAAATTAAAGTTAAACAGCAATGGTGCAAAAATTGAGAATGAAGTCAAAACAACGAAATCATAATATCAATCGCACTATAAATAATTTATCTTCACAAGTTTAAAAGTTTCGTCAGGATGTGTTTGATGTCCTTTTGAAGTTTAATTCGAAACGATCAAACGAATCTCCTAAATTACGGATCTCCTGAAGTGACTAATTCGCCTCGAAGTGGACTATCGGAAATTCCTGCATATTAGTTTTTCTAAAGACCACTGCAGAGAGACCCTATCTACCTTAGGCCATAACTGCATTGGTTCTAAAGGTGCATTCCTCATAAGGAAAGGAAATGCTTGCCAATGTCCATCGTAAAGATTATGACCTTGCGGAGTCTAAACTAAAATAAAAACATTATCTTAGCAGTAATTATTTTATAATCTGATACGAATTATTGTCACGAATAGATTATATTAAGTCAGTAAATCATGATAATAAGTTTAGATATATTGTTTCAAGGTTTTTATGGTGTAGTTCTATTTATAGGGGATGGTACAAAGTTACGGCAAGTCGTGACTACAATTTGTAATGAAAAAATAACCGCTGGATAATATAATTACGACGTGGCGCCTCCATGAAAAACTGGAACACTCAACCAATGCATATTTCAAGCAGAAAAATAACTATTATTATTTTCTCATGATTTAAATCTTTGTTGTTTCTTTTTGATCAACCCAACAGAAATTTTCAAACTTCATTTTAATATAAAAATATATTATTCAAATACAATTATAGAGGATGAGCTGAGAGAAGAATTATGGTGGGGCCATAGAAGATTAGACACACACTCAATTTTCTATGGCGCCACCATAACTTCCTCTAAAAAGCAAACTATAGACAAGGATAATTTCCTAATAACGAATCACAGCAAAATATAATGCAAACTGACAGTTCATCATTTCCAGTTATAGGTATAGCTAACTTCCAAGCAATTCTCACAGATTAGTTTCTCGTTCTATCGAAGTACAATAAATTGCTATAATGCCATCAAACCACCGCAATCGACAGAAACTATTATAACCGTTTGTTTTTACTACTTCCCCTGGGAGAGAAGTAATTAGCCACACTTTATATCATCTCAGTGCCTCTGATAGCGACATCTAGTGAGGAAACTTTGAACTCAAATACAGGTGATACTTATACAGGTGTATACTTAATTATTATACAGGTGCTAAGGTGATACAATACAGGTGTTAGGGTTATTATTATATAAATGTGAAGTTTAAACAATATATACATGAGTTAAAGTCATTATGAAGATTTAGGGGAAGTTACAAATCATAGGACAGTTCAACATTTTCGATCATTCTAAAAAAATGATACCTGCAGGTATCATGGATACCAATTAAAATAACCAATTAAATTTTTTTTATAGTTCGTGCATGACCGAAAATGTGGAACTGTCCGATAATTCGTAAGTTACCCTGATATGTATAAGCGATGCATGACGAATAAATATTGTCAAATTGTTTATTTTTGGTGCTTAATTAGTTGATTTTGTATCTAAATCATTGATGTATGAAACTAATTCCTCCGTACCTGTTTGATAAGGTAATTAGCAGCAGGTGAATAAACTAATTGGGGACTATGAGCCAATTAATAAATAGTGAGGATATTATTGAACATAGCCAAAACAGAATAGTAAATATTGATCTAATTTTATTGGGATAATATTAGTGTAATTATACCCATGGATATTAAATTGATGTTATTTCAAATTGTACTTTATCTTTTTGAGTTTTACCCCCTTTTCTCTTTAATTGAAATAATATAATTGGAAATTAACATAATGAATTGTGAGCTTTAAATTATAAAATGTATAATAAAAGGGAATTTTTTGTGTGTGTCCGTCACTGCAATCTAATGATACGCTTGCCAAGCATCTGGAATATGAAAATATTCTGATATCAGTTCGATAGAGAGTTTCAATAACCCAATTATATATAAAAAAAATGAAAATGTTTGAGTAAAATCGGACTCTGGAAAAATAATTATAATAAAAAAAATAATAATTAATAAAATAATTAGAAAAATAATTTTAATAAAAAAAATAATAATTAATAAAATAATTAGAAAAATAATTTTAATAAAAAAAATAATAATTAATAAAATAATTATAAAAATAATGATAATAATTAAATTCAACTATATATCATTAGTGTCCAAAAAATTAGCATTATGAGACTGCTGTCAGTTTTGACTATCCAAAAGAAGTTATCAATCATCACAAATAAATATAAATATATTGTACAATAAATGCTATATGTGGTTTGGATTTTCTCACGCAAAAACATCAAATTTTACAATAATTCAGCCTATAATAAAACGATAACCATTCAAATTTATTACATTCACCAACTCATTAAAAAGTTACAGATATTTCTATAATCATAAAACATAAAAAAAAAATACTCGAAATTCACGGCCAGATAATCCTCTTAAAACCACAATTAATATTTTTTAACCAAGCATATGTATTCTAGATATCAATTACCATATGTATTCTAGATATCAATTACCATATGTATTCTAGATATCAATTACCATATGTATTCTAGATATCAATTACCATATGTATTCTAGATACCAATTACCATATGTATTCTAGATATCAATTACCATATGTATTCTAGATATAAATTACCATATGTATTCTAGATACCAATTACCATATGTATTCTAGATACCAATTACCATATGCATTCTAGATATCAATTACCATATGTATTTTAGATATCAATTACCATATGTATTCTAGATATCAATTACCATTGGAAACTATATAGATTCAATAGCCGAAAATGTTACAGATGAGACCGCCTGCATTGTCATCTTAATAGTAAGAAAAGCATTCTTACATGCATATAATGTAAGTACATGCATTTCCATTCATAAAAGCATAGGCAGATATGTTTCTTCAGAAAACAGACTAATCGTTACCACCTGACTGAAGGTAAATAGAGTAAAGTGTACATCTGTTTCATAGAAGATTATTTACATTCCCCCATACATATTCTATAGAATCTATGGCATTGAATGGGTGTCCGGAACATATACTTATTATAATTATATACCTTATAGAAAGGAGGTATAGCAGCTATAGAAACTATTATTGGTATTCGGTTTAAGACTATTGTTTTAATTTGACAAACCTACAATACCGCCCTAATATCATTGAACAATATATGTACTTCGTGTATTATGAAAAGCATGCTAACATTCCAATACAATATAATAAACACTGTTATGGAAGTAGAAGAAAAAGATAGAGTTTTAAAGCAGTGATTGAAAATATTTATATTATTATTGATTAAAAGCTCTATGAATGAACTATATATTGTTTCAAATTATGTATATGATAAATAAAGTTTACATAAGTATTCACATATCTCACTTTATTAATATGCATAAAGAATTACATTCATAATTATGTATTAAATTAAATCAACTTAATTTTCCAACTACATTTAATCATGTAAAATGAAATTAATTAACTAACCACTCATTTCCTGTTTATTAATTTGAACTGTGGGAATTAATTTACGTAATAAATAAATAAATAATAAAAAAAGTAATTAAGCAATAAACTAATAAGTTTATTAAAAATTTGAATGTTCATACAAAATTAATTATTTTTTATAATAATACAATACTATATATTTAAAATATTACTTATATTAAAAAATTAAAATATTACTATATATATTGAATTTATATATTAATATATTGCTATAATTACGGTACATGATAACCCTCAGTTTGGTTCATAATTACAATAAGTTGGTACCCATCTGTCACGCTTGCATGTCAGTGTGTCATAAATGTGTCACTATATACAGTGTGTCATAAATGTGTCACCATAACTCTGATATAATACCATAAACGTATTTCCTCGTGCATCTGCAACCATACGAGATGTTGCTTATGGAAGATGGTATAGACTCATAGAGAATGAATTGTAATTAATATATAGTCTCGCTGATATAATAGTGATCATTGATATTAATACGGAAATAACTGTATCCTTTTAATTTGTGTTTTTCAATTTATGATATGATTTAGAAAAGGATGAATATCATTAATAGAACAAAAGAAAATGAAGAAAATCTTTTTAGTAAATTATTAGTAAATACGTTAGGTACATTAGTTTTACTTGCTTTCATATATTAAAATGGTATAGAACAATTAAATAAATACATCTTCACACAACATATGGTTTATAATCATACACAATATATCATTTATTCAATCTAAATATAGAATAATTATTACAATAATACACTCACGAGTGTCTTTGAATGAAATAATAATTATAATAGAAACTTAGCTGCATCCTCAAATTAAGAAACTGTAATTTAATACACCGAATCTGTTCAACTTCTCAATTTTGTGAGTGAGAGCCATAACGTACTGGTTCCTTTGTAGCTACCAGTACATAGCCTATTGTTTTCATAGTTACAATCTGGTGATGTATTGGAAAACCTTGCTATTTGACAACGGTGGTAGAGGACAAATGCAGTATGAACGGTATTAGAACACTTTAATTTTATAATATAAATATTTAAGTAAACCGCAAAGTCGACACTGCACACCTCCACATCTTCTTTTTCTCTTATCGAGTTTGGCGAAGACCTGAAGCGTGTTATTGAGGCGATTTTTTTGGCTCTGGAGTCAGTCTACTCGCAGGTAAAACTTTCAATGTCAGGGGTAGGACACGCTAGGAGGTGTAGGTATGAGAGGTGTAGGTATGAGAGGTGTAGGTATGAGAGGTGTAGGTATGAAAGGTGTAGGTATGAGAGGTGTAGGTATGAGAGGTGTAGGTATGAGAAGTGTAGGTATGAGAGGTGTAGGTATGAGAGGTGTAGGTATAAGAGGTGTAGGTATGAGAGGTGTAGGTATGAGAGGTGTAGGTATGAGAGGTGTAGGTATGAAAGGTGTAGGTATGAGAGGTGTAGGTATGAGAGGTGTAGGTATGAGAGGTGTAGGTATGAGAGGTGTAGGTATGAGAGGTGTAGGTATGAGAAGTGTAGGTATGAGAGGTGTAGGTATAAGAAGTGTAGGTATAAGAGGTGTAGGTATGAGAGGTGTAGGTATGAGAGGTGTATGTATAAGAGGTGTAGTTGTGTATACTTCACACACGTTTGGCAGCGTGTAGTTGGATGTTTCTGAAGTCAGGGATAACATTAATCGTATAAAATATACTAAGGTAAATAATTAATGTAATATAACTTTAGCAAACTGTTTTGGAACAAAGTGAAATGCTACCTAGATATATTTCAGTGCTGAATTACTTTAATGTTTATCCTAATTAATATATATCATTAATAAGTTATATAGATAACTCATCTAAATATAATTCAATATAATCACTATTTTGTGTAGCTAACAGTAGAATTTGAAATATTATTTAATTCGATATTCTATGCAAATATCTAACAATTCTGTCACTGATAGTACACCAGTGTATATCTTTCTGTCCCTGATAGTACCACAATGCATTTGGTCTCTTTAACTCTAACCAGTTTACGAAGGCTGCATATTCGCTACACATATTAGGATATCATTACCTTACCATAATTTGGTTACGTTCCAAATCTTTTGTATTGCGAGAGTTATTAGATTATTCTATAAACTATAAAGGAGATAAATTATATTAAAAGAAATTGAAGAAATACCGATTAGATATACATTCATATCTAATCTTTAATTCCATACCAATTTAAAATACTATTTATTTATACTCTTGAATCTATAATCTCTAGAGAAACTATAAAATGATTGATTATAATATTAAGTAGGAGTAAAAATCAATTGTTTATATCACAGGCGCTGTAGATGTTTAATATTGTGTACATGCCTTGCTCTACCCGCCCACACTCTAGCGGCCTGAGTGCGGCCTAAGCAGTGCAAAACTAAGACGCCAGAGGGAGCTGTAGGGTAAGTTACGAATTATCAGTCGCTCTCACATCTTCGATCGATATGATAAAAAAAAACTATATAATAAAAAATAAATCATAATTATTATATCGTTTTTCTTATATTGGGTCAATGAATGTGATAAAGTAAAAAAAAAATCTAACTATATTTCAAAGATATTAAAGTTGCATATTAATTATATTTATATATATATTTGCCGTGATGCATCAAGCTATATTTATTTCAAATTAGATTATACGAAAATCAGAAAAAAAATTATCGATGAGAATAAGTCCTTGATACAATGGAAATAAGTTCAAGATCAATGAGGACATCCCCCCACCCATTTAGCCATTTAAATACCCCCCCCCCCCTTTGAATTTTCTCCCCATCATGCATAGTATTTCATCTGAACAGGAAGGCGGCCAGTCAGTGATTACGATTCAAATGATTCTGTTTTTGTTTTTGACAGCTATAGGGGTTAAAGTCCTCAGTGCGCCAGCCACGTATGTACTGGAATATATGCAAACGGGAGCCAAGAAATAGAGTATTGGTGATGGAGCTTATTTTGTGATGGTGTTAGCTAGCCTTTACTATATTTAAAGGCGCGTATTAAAAGCTAAAGACATTTATAGTGAAGAAAGAAAACGAAGAAAATAATTATGATTATGCTTATATGATACAATTTATATCCATTTCCGTTGAGGTTGGGGCGGTAGTTTATATTTTTAATATTAGCAGCAACTGTTTCGTTACATCAAAAAATAATAATAGAAAAATAATACCAATAATAATTTACGAGATAAAAATGTTTGAAAAGTAAAAAAAAACAGTCAAATTAACTGCTTGTTATTTCTAGTGCTAATACATGAATTACACATAATATATATTACGAATTACAACTTTTCTTCCAATGAGTAGGTGTTGTTTGTGAGAAGCATTCAATGAGATAGCAATAAAGAGACTTTCTTACTTTTGTGTCAGTTGGTAAACCGCAAGTATCCTGCCCAAAATTCTACCCAGATTAACGTTACTTAAGGGCCGTACACACGTAGGGTTTTTTAAGTCTTTCCACCAGACATTTTGCTAAGCTCCTCCTACTTTTTCCACAATATTTTTGAATAATAATTGAAGAAAAAGTAGGTTTTTTCTTAAATTATTCAAAAATATTGTGGAAAAAAGTAGGAGGAGCTTAGCAAAATGTCTGTTGGAAAGACTCAAAAAACCCTACGTGTGTACGGCTCTTTATAGAGCTTTAGCTTTAAACGAGTGGTTGCATTACAATTAAATGAACAGGAAGACTTTAGCTACAATGCAGTGATTCTCTATTATTTACATGCATTCCCTTGCATATCTCTAACAAGAACTTTATTACTTTTCAACGTCAGTTTAATTACTTTATTAGATACAATAATGCTAGCAACACCAAGTGTGGCGTTAGTATAACTGTAAGTGATAATGCATTGATGCTATATTAGTCTCTTTAAAACCTGTTCACAAGTTGCCAATTCAGTTTAAAGAGCAGTGGCTAGTGGATAAGTTCCGAATTATCGGTCAGTTCAACATCTTCGGTCATATAAGAAAAAACGATATAATAATTATTATTATATCGTTTTTTTCTTATATGACCGAAGATGTTGAACTGACCAGTAATTCAGAATTTACCCTAAACATTAGATCATTACTGGAGACTTCAATTTTTCTTCAATAGAAGAATTGAAACGAAACACTGTTAATCGTTTATTTTAAGTTTGTAATCTTTAGGGACTTTACTAGTATATTAATAGTATTATACTATTCTGTATTGATAATCAATTAATTAAAATCCATTGTAAGATTTATATATCAGTAACTTTCATTTGATAGTAATATTATATCACAGATTTTAACAATATAAAACAATATACAGAATTGAAAAGGAGAAAAATTGTTATTATTCGATTTTCTTGTTTGCAAGTGTTCCTGCACAACCTGCAATGTCCCTTCTCTATCTGCAGTGTTTCTGCACTACCTGCAATGTTCCTGCTCTACCTGCAGTGTTTCTGCTCTGCCTGCAAGGGTTCCTGCTCTACCTGCAGTATTCCTGCTCTACCTTCAAGTATTCCTGCTCTACCTGCAGTATTCCTGCTCTACCTGCAGTATTCCTGCTGTGCCTGCAAGTATTCCTGCTCTACCTGCAAGTGTTCCTGCTCTACCTGCAAGTGTTCCTGCTCTACCTGCAAGTGTTCCTGCTCTACCTGCAGTATTCCTGCTCTACCTGCAAGTATTCCTGCTCTACCTGCAAGTGTTTCTGCACTACCTGCAATGTTCCAGCTCTACCTGCAATGTTCCAGCTCTACCTGCAGTGTTTCAGCACTATCTGCAATGTTCCTGCTCTACCTGCAGTGTTTCAGCACTATCTGCAATGTTCCTGCTCTACCTGCAAGGGTTCCTGCACTACCTGCAATGTTCTTTCTCTATCTGCAATGTTCCTTCTCTATCTGCAGTGTTTCTGCTCTACCTGCAGTATTCCTGCTCTGCCTGCAAGTGTTCCTGCTCTACCTGCAAGTGTTCCTGCTCTACCTGCAGTGTTCCTGCTCTACCTGCAAGTGTTCCTGCTCTACCTGCAAGTGTTCCTGCTCTACCTGCAAGTGTTACTGCTCTACCTGCAATGTTCCTGCTGCGTGTTTACAAGTTTTCCTTTGCTTTCCCACCGCTACTAACGATCATTTCCCACATACTGTGTCCCTTCCATGGTATAACTGCAGAGACTTTTATGGCACACGGGGAAGCAAGGGGATAAAAGGATGGAAAAGGAAGAGAGAGCAACAAAAACGAGAACAAAAGAGTAAGCAACGTACAGCTGAAAGAAGAACTACCCCGTCATTTCAAAAACTATACCGAAACTCGTACACTAATTCGTATGACCAATTTCATTTTATAGAGAAATAAATATTATAGCAGTGAATATATTCATCAAGTAGCAATTATCAGGGTATTGTTGCTGACATCGCATCAGATTTTGCTAGAAATAAGTTGCTCCAAAATTAAATACGAAGTTTATAATGTCACTCACCTGTAAATAAATGCTACACTTGTCACTGTGTAAATAGTTTCATGATTTACAGAAGGTAAAACTAACACGGTTGTATTTCATTCACGTCACTGATAGGCGGCAACCCACATGAAGAGTCAGCGTCACAAGGAACTGAAGGGCACACAACCTACTCACACGAGCTTTTGCACACCACTGAAATTAGTGGTGAGGATTCTAGAGCTCCTGGAACGCATCTTCCATGTGGTTCCAGTACTAATTGACAAGCAGGAGGAAGTTACTATAATCGACTGGAGGGGAGGCTATTACTTCTGGAGGGGATACTATTACTACAGCCATTACTATAATGAGCTGGAGGGGATGCTATTACAGTATTACTGCACCCATTACTACAGCTATTGACAGTGAATTGAAGAGTGAGATATTTTAGGTGGTTGGCAAGGATTTATGTCAGCGGCATAGCATCTAACCATGACATCTAACTGACAAGACAGTTAGATGTTCCTCAGTTAGAAATTTATCACTTAGAAGTTTATCAGTTAAAGGTTCATCAGTTGGAAGTTAATCAGTTATAATTTCATCAGTTATATGCTCATCAGTTAGAGTTTTACCAGTTATGTTTTTATCAGTTAGAAGTTATTCCAGCTCGGTTCCTCATGCTATAACATAACTGTATGGTAATTAATTAGTCAAGTAATATAATAAACAACCACGTGACCTACATAACCAATAAGCATGTCGTACCTATTGAATATATATAATCAAAGAACTTTCAAGCAGAATACATACCAGATAGTAGGTATTTAAATGATATAATAGTACCGTTAACAGTACCATATTCTAAGAGCTTTGAAGCAAGTATAGGTACAAGTATACATAATATGTAGATAGTAGGTATTTATGGAGATCGATATCCTTCAGAAAAGTCAACTTTGAAAAAAAAACACCTAGCTATACTCTACAGGTGTGTAGAATAAATACACCGTGTAAATATTACAGTCCTAGCTTATCTGTAGCACGTAAAATCAAAAATGGAGTGGTGACTATAGCACTGCATTTGTCCTCCGATACCCCAGAGGGGGTGTGGGACTTAATTTACGGGTTATTTGGAGCAAAGTCAAACATACCTGCACTCTTTGATCCAATGAGAAATCAGTGCCGCACTGATTTTTGTACGACAAGAATATATATCTTTTAGGGATGATAGACGCTCTATATCTATGTCAGTTTTTGGCGTAGAGAGACGTGACAAGTTATAGGTAAAAGAATTTTAAATATATGTAAGAAATAAGATTGTCCAATTTTTTTATAATATAACTTCTAAACCAAGCTTTCAATTTCAGATATCTCAATGTTACATAGTGAAACAACTATTTCAAATGAATCTTGTTTTGTCTAAGTGAAAATGTGAAGCTGAAATAAAGCGTTCAAGTTACCCCTAAAACATTCGTTTTCTGTTAAAAACTCGTTTTCTATTGAATGTAGACAAATTTTAGCACAAACAAAGACATCTTCTTTTTTCTTGTTCTACATACACAAAAATGTCTGAACTCTCAGATTAGTAATAAAAATCATTCTGAAGAATACCTAAATATGATAAGGTAAAAAAGGTGAAACTATTAATATATTACTATTGGTAGTTTGGAGGTTATTGAATAGTGATAACTACTATTTACATTACACCTGCTTAATAAAAACACAGAAAATAGAGTGGTGATGTGAACAGAAAGAGAGAGAAAGAGAGAGAGAGACGAATATCCTGCTTCCTTCTTGAAAAAATATCCTTCTCATGATTTCATCCACTCACCTTTGTAATTAAAGTGACAGTCATCTCCTAGAGATACTTACCTCTCCCCCACTTTACTTACCTCTCCCCCACTTTACTTACCTCTCCCCCACTTTACTAACCTCTCACCCCACTCTACTTACCTCTCCCTCCACTCTACTTACCTCTCCCCCCACTCTACTTACCTCTCCCCCACTCTACTTACCTCTCCACCACTCTACTTACCTCTCACCCCACTCTACTTACCTCTCCCCCCACTCTACTTACCTCTCCCCCACTCTACTTACCTCTCCCTCCACTCCACTCTAGTGCAGGAGACTAGAGCAATTCACTCCTCTTTTCCCTCTCACTCACCTCCTCAAAGTACCCATAACACCTCCGTATCTTCTCACAATTTCTTCTCAATGCCCTATTTAGTGTAACTGTACAGCGAAGAGCAGTGACAAGCTAAACCTTATTTGTTATAGCCAAGAAATAAAGGTATTGCCATTATCCTATGTAATTAAGTACTTAATTAGGTAAGAGGAGTAGGTACCTAGCTAAGAGATTTACACAAGAGTCAAAACATTAGGAGTCTAACATTAAAATAAATTGAAAAAATAACAGCCAAATCGGTTTCAAAATTTCAAATTCAAGTTAAATCTGAACATCTTCAATGAAACAAATAATAAATGTGGGTGAATAAAGGACGTACACTATCATTTGAGTTCATTAGCTACTTCAAGACAGAAACTTCGTTACATTTCTAAGAGAAGGAAGTCGCTTTCATTATTATAGAAAAGTTAAATTAAAATCTTCAGAAGCAGATGTCCGAAATCTAACAGAGGTGTTTTTTCGGTGGCATGACAAAGGCTTGTCACGGAAAATGGTCTAGAGACTACAGAGAGGACACCTAAAGGTTCGAGAGGCTAATGTACTTCCTGTGTGGCAGCTGTGTGGTGAACATGCACTCCATGTCTCAAAGTAAAGCCTAAGGGATATTGACAAAGGAAACCAATGAAGGAAATAACTACCTAATTCACTAGGTCCTCAATACACTGACGAGAAGAACACTATTGCACCTGATTAACTGTGTAGGAACTGTATGTATTTAAAGTCATAGAAGGTATTTATCTATTTCTCACGATGGTTGTACAGACAAAGAAAAAGGTAAATGCAATAATATTTTCATAGTTTACTAATTTCATGTTTCTAAAAGGAAACTTTACTAATTGAAATGCTTGTAAATATTAAAAACTTAGTGTGGCTACACGACGACAAATTGTTAGATTTGAAATTAGAAAACTGCGATTTAGTGTTGTAGAAATTCATTTCTCTGATAGTACATCATCACAGTGACTCTTATCTCTGATAGTACATCATCACAGTGACACTTTTCTCTGATAGTACATCATCACACTGACTCTTTTCTCTGATAGTACATCATCACACTGACTCTTTTCTCTGATAGTACATCATCACAGTGACTCTTTTCTCTGATAGTACATCATCACAGTGACACTTTTCTCTGATAGTACATCATCACACTGACTCTTTTCTCTGATAGTACATCATCACACTGACTCTTTTCTCTGATAGTACATCATCACAGTGACTCTTATCTCTGATAGTACATCATCACAGTGACACTTTTCTCTGATAGTACATCATCACAGTGACTCTTTTCTCTGATAGTACATCATCACAGTGACTCTTTTCTCTGATAGTACATCATCACAGTGACTCTTTTCTCTGATAGTACATCATCACAGTGACTCTTTTCTCTGATAGTACATCATCACAGTGACTCTTTTCTCTGATAGTACATCATCACAGTGACTCTTTTCTCTGATAGTACATCATCACAGTGACTCTTTTCTCTGATAGTACATCATCACAGTGACTCTTTTCTCTGATAGTACATCATCACAGTGACTCTTTTCTCTGATAGTACATCATCACAGTGACTCTTTTCTCTGATAGTACATCATCACAGTGACTCTTTTCTCTGACTGTACATCATCACAGTGACTCTTTTCTCTGATAGTACATTGTATAACAGAATAGACTAAAATTTAAAAAAATCAACTACCAGTGAATTAAACATCCAATCCATATAATTTTATGTATTATTTATATCATCTATCGTTCAAGACTTTATCGGACACTAGCGTTCTATTTCATCGAGTGATAATAAACGAATCACTGATTGGAGAATTGAAGCAAAGTCATTTACCATTACTAATTAGAGCAGTTATATTCATAATTATATACCTTTATATCACAATGAAATATAGTAATCTTAGTTAAATACTTATATTACCATTGAATATTGTTATGGAACGAAATTACAAGTATATTCCTATATACTTAATTATGCATATCATTGTGATTTCGTGGAGTCTATACTGTGATTCAAAACCAAAACATAGTACGCCCATTCATATTGCAGCAAATGTTATTCTCTTCTACATTTAATGAATTTAAATATATTGGAATCTATTCTATACATTGGGCTACGACTGAGATTCAAAATTCACTTCATTTTGAATGACTACATTTTATTACCAATAAATTATCAATTTATAAATAAAATAAGATATTTAGTATACTACAGCACAAGACATGATAAATGATGCCTATAAATAAATAGGTATCTTCTCACACTTATTATTATGGTTGATGTTTGCAATAGTTACATCACCTGCAGCCTTCACTATTGTACAGAGACAATGCACTCAACTAACTTCGAACATTAGTTTGATAAGGTCGTCAGAATGTTGCCCTGATAGCTCAAACATTGTCTCTAAGTGTGGCCACCGCGCAGTAATTGCAGTTTGCCACCAACCGTGGGAATATCGCAACTCGAGAACAAAAACTTAACGGGAAACCCTCTAGGCATTCAGTGGCAGATGAGAAAATAGATAGGTATCAGTGTTGCCAGATAGATAGGAAGCAGTGTTGCCAGATAGATAGGTATCAGTGTTGCCAGATAGATAGGTATCAGTGTCGCCAGATAGATAGGAAGCAGTGTTGCCAGATAGATAGGTATCAGTGTTGCCAGATAGATAGGTATCAGTGTCGCCAGATAGATAGGAAGCAGTGTTGCCAGATAGATAGGTATCAGTGTTGCTAGATAGATGGGTACCAGTGTTGCCAGATAGATAGGTATCAGTGTTGCCAGATAGATAGGAAGCAGTGTTGCCAGATAGATAGGTATCAGTGTTGCTAGATAGATAGGTACCAGTGTTGCCAGATAGATAGGTATCAGTGTTACCAGATAGATAGGTATCAGTGTTGCCAGATAGATAGGTACCAGTGTTGCCAGATAGATAGGTATCAGTATTGCCAGATAGATAGGTACCAGTGTTGCCAGATAGATAGGTATAAGTGTTGCCAGATAGATAGGTACAAGTGTTGCCAGATAGATAGGTATCAGTGTTGCCATATAGATAGTTATAAGTGTTGCCACATAGATAGGTATCAGTGTTGCCAGATATATAGGTATCAGTATTGCCAGATAGATAGGTACCAATGTTGGAAGATAGATAGGTACCAGTGTTGCTAGATAGATAGGTATAAGTGTTGCCAGATAGATAGGTACAAGTGTTGCCAGATAGATAGGTATCAGTGTTGCCAGATAGATAGTTATAAGTGTTGCCAGATAGATAGGTATCAGTGTTGCCAGATATATAGGTATCAGTATTGCCAGATAGATAGGTACCAATTTTGCCAGATAGATAGGTATCAGAGTTGCCAGATAGATAGGTACCAGTGTTGCCAGATAGATAGGTAGACACCAGTGTTGCCAGATAGATAGGTATCAGTGTTGCCAGATAGATAGGTATCAGTATTGCCAGATAGATAGGTACCAAGGTTGCCAGATAGATAGGTACCAGTGTTGCCAGATAGATAGATAGGTACCAGTGTTGCCAGATAGATAGATAGATACCAGTGTTGCCAGATAGATAGGAGGAGACACTACTACACATACATACTACATAATAAGCTACGTACGTAGTACACTAGAAAGTCATTCAATCGGTTGTTAACATGTTATTAACAATACATCATAGGTAAGCTTCCTGTACGTACTTTAACTACCTATAATAATACCTTTATTGCCTTGACATACTAAAAACTATCACATATTAACCATATTATTTATCTATCAGCTGACTGGTCTCATGTGTACTTCCTAAATAAAAACTATTATGGTGGCAAATTGATGGTAATTGAAATCTTTAATTGTTAAAAGGTATCTTTCAATTTAATTTATATAGATAAACAAAATTTTATGTAAATAATTTTCACTATAAATGCAATCTATATGCACTTGTTATTGCACTCGAACAGTGTGCACTATTTCATTCTAAAATATTAATCTATAAGAGAACAGCAGTTGCATTTTTCTTGCATTTATATATAGGGACCTATAAAAAAATTCACTTTTTGAAAATAAATTAATAAAAAAAAAGAAATAAAAATCTGCCTAAGTAAACAATATAAATTACAGGTACCTATATAAAATGTATATGACAATTAAAATTCATTTAATCACTAATAATTCATTAATTTTGTAAGGGTTTAACGTGTGCTTCGGAACCAAAGGCCATATCGCTGTCGTCAAAAGGAAATTAAATACAAGAGACTGGAAGAAGCAGTCAAAAAGGAAAGTAGCTCCATGAACAAAGTCACTTACCACCGTCGGTGACAGTGCTCATGGATGCTGAAAAGCTACTCAGTGAATTCAGTCACTTACCAAGGAATGTGACAAAAAGGGACACAAGCACCGGTGGCTGCACTCACGGATGGAAGAGGAAACTGAAGAGGTGATAATAAAAGGAATCATACGAGCCTATACCTTACACAAAATCTAAGACCTCGTAGTTGAAGAGCATAACCCTAGCGCTATCCTCTAAAACTGCAAGTAGCGTTAAAAAAAATGATAAACATGGTAAAAATGAAAACAGATAATCCATAATCCAAATTACAACAGTTCTAGGCCCAAGTGACGCCACCCCCTTCTATTCCATTCACCACAGACAGCTTCAGGATAGAGCCCCTTGGCAAGGTTCATAGACTATTCGTTTAACCTGGTATAGTCTATGAACCTTGCCGGTTAATCACTAATGAGAACAAATATGTGGAAATAATGCTCCTAGACCGCGGGAAATTGTTCAAGTGTTTTAACTTTTGCTAATTTACCTCCTGCAGCAAATGTACAGAACCAGGTGTTAAACAGCACACGAACAGACCTTCATTTTAATAAAGTGCTAAAATTAAAGGGGATAATAAAGGATTGTAAGTTAAATAAAAATGAAAAATGATTCTCGGACCGATGTTGTCCCAATATTGGCCCAAAGAAAAATTGCTACCTGGGTGAGGGGGTCTATGAGTTTAAATCATATAAGAAGTTTTAGATATATACGATGAGTGCCTACTTTGACTCAACAGTTAATAATGATTGAATTAGTCTAGCACTAACTTCCAGTAAATCATCCCCCACTGACATCACCGTAGTATCGTCACTCGTTAGCATAGTGTTTGAAAGAGAGATTACAGGCTGTTCTATACAAATCACCGATATAATTAAAGAGAATATACAATAAAGGGCCAAAGACATATCCTTGGGGAACTCCAATATCATAGGAAACAAAATTAAAAAACTCACCATCTGATCTGATAAGTAGAATCTAATCCGAGACAGAATAAAAAAAAACACTTCTGAATCCGTAAAGAATCTGGAGACTAAGAGTATCGAAAGCTTTGCTCAAATCTAACAAAACAGCATTCAAATAATTTCTGACATCTGAAGCAGTCGAACATCTATCTATCCACTATGAGTAAACTAGAATCAGCTGCTGATTTCACTAGTAGGAATTCATATTGGATCTGATTCAAAACATCATCCTAGTCAAGTATTCCATAACAATTATACAAATTGTAATTGATGATAAGTAACATTAAACTGATGCTCATGAAATACAGTACGCTATAGGTTATACCATCTAGTCTCCTCATGAAATACACTATTAAGTCATACCATGTATTCTCCTCATGAAATACACTATTAAGTTATACCATGTATTCTCCTCATGAAATACACTATAGGTTATACGCTTATACCATGTACTCTAATCATGAAATACACTATAGGTTATACCAAGTACTCTAGTCATGAAATAGCTCAAATAGGCTATAGGTTATACCATGTACTCTGGTCATGAAATAGGCTATAGGTTATACTGTGTACTCTCCTTATTAGATACAATACACTATAAGTTATACCATATGTACTCTACTCATTAAATACACTATAGGCTATACCATGTACTCTACTCATTAAATACACTATAGGCTATACCATGTACTCTCCTCATGAAATACACTATAGGCTATACCTTCAATCACACACACATCACTCCTATAGGATATGATAGTCCTATCATTTGACCAGAGAGTTCCCCTCCCCATCCAAATAAGGACAGGCAGTACTCACACGGGCACTCCTACGCTCATATAGTAATTGAGTGGGTGTTGACTGTAGCTACGAGGTATGGCTGAAACTATTCATTGAACAACATGCTGAAAACGGAAGTCAATTCAGTATAAACCTTCCACGCAATTTGCCGAATTGCAGAATCTCGAGAATGCGCTGTAGGTTTTCAAACCCTCAATGCTTAGCGTGCGTTAATTCATTCAAAAACAAATACATTCATTTCATTTATTGTCAAATTAAATACTGATATATATATATGTGTAATAAAAATATTTATTTCATAATAAATAATACGAAGATATTAATACACGCTCGGCATTAGGGGGTTGAAGTGGTTTAAAAAAGCGCAGCACATTCTCAAAATTGGGCAAATCGGCAAATTGCGCAGAAAATATATACACAAGTTTCTATTTATTAGTTTCTCCATTTTGATACATTTGCAGGAATATTTAACATTGGATTAATTATACCTACCAAGTTAAGTTGACATTCAGAACAAACGATGTACCTATAAACAACGTATATCGAATCGACAGACCGTTGTTTGTAGGGACGTACACTTTTTTCTTTGCACTGAAAATTAGCAAGTCGGAAGTAAAACTGGTATTGTAGAGTTTTAATTACAAATATCTTTATAAACGTATAAAATTAACTTCATGATTGATTCTAATTAAGCTCAGAATTTCTACAGCTTATTGACTCCTCTCAAAGCCAATCAACACCACCCTCTTCCACTCCATCAGGTGTTGGGGCAACATTTCCTAAAATATGGATGCACAAATAATTCTATGAATTTTTATTGAATTTCCAGGAGCCTGTTATCTCCTCGCAACTTTTATTTTAATAAATCAAATATTTTTTTTTCATGTATCGTAAATACCGATCTTAATGAAAAAAATATATTGAAGAACATAAATTTATAGCCACCTGATATTTTGGTGGAATTGTTTTAAATATATTATCAACAAATACATGTGATGACTGACGACAAAGAAACTCTGTATATATCCATCTATCATCTCTCGGTTAGTTCCAACTTACACATAGCCCCTTGTTTTAAATGTTCATGCATTTCTCTTCACTTTAAATTTTTCGAATGTGTGTCTGTAAACAATTTTTCACATCTTCTCTTGAAGGAACAAAGGGTCGAAAGAATAGAAATAACTGAGAAATAGATAATCAGTAGTCAAGATAGATGGGAAAAATCTTAATTTAAAATAAGAAATTGCGGGGAGATAACAGGAAATTACCCGTATATATTTTCTTTAAATCCTAATATGATATTAGTAATGGTGTTATATCTTTTATATCATATGGGACAGGTATATTTTCTTATCCATTCCTATTTAAAATATATTTTCCGATTTTATATAGATTTTTAATAGCTACCTAAATGATAATGGATAAAATGAAGGCATTGATATGATATCTTTGCTCCAGATCAATGAAAACCTAAAATAATAAAATTCAGATTATTATAGAATATAAGTATATGTCACGCGCGTTTGAGTGATTTGACATATCGACCGATTTCGGATTTCGCTGCGCAATCTATTGATCAATAGTTAGCACAGCCATCGATCGATAGCGCAACCATCGATCGATTGCTGCGCATTCGAATGGTATGATTTTTTTTCAGTTTGTACATCAAATTGGCACATTTCACCGCGGATATCAATCGATAGCGCAACCATCGATCAATTTCTGCGCATTCGAATGATACGGATTTTCTTAGTTTATGCATCTAATTGTTACATTTAATAAATCAACCATGAATCGATTGTTGCGCGTTTGAATGATATGGATTTGTCTGTTTCTGCATGTAATTGTTACATTTAATAGGGCAACCATCAGTCGATTGTTGCCAAACAGTATCAGCTGCTCTGGTAAAATAATATATCAAAATATATTTAGAACTTCCAACATTAGAACGGAGCATAATAATATTGGATTTTGTTTAGTTGAATTTTCCACAGAAAATTTTTCCCAGTGGAACTTTGATTGATGGTACCTATCGACTGATGGTTTCTCTATTAAATGAAATAATTAGGTGCATAAACTAACAAAATCCATATCATTCAAACGCGCAACAATCGACTGATGGTTGCCTTATTAAAGGTCCCCTCCAAGCAAATTTTTTTATTGTTGAAATCAACGAGGCTAATGTTTCTCATCATTTTACTGCAAACCCCATAAAATTTGATAGCATATTTTTAATTTTATATGCGTTCAAAGATTTTTTTAATCCAAACTCTACAAAACCTACTTTACTTCCGACTTTCTAATTTTCAGTCTGAAGAAGAAGAATGTACACCATTTGTTTTGATTGTCAACTAGGTATTTGGTTTAATAAATCTATTTATTATTCGTCTAAAGGTTTAAATTTTGATAAACTTATTATAGAAACGTTTACATACTTTTAGAAACAAATAATATCTTAAAAGAAGGCCAAAAACGCATTGTTTGTTTAAAAATCTAAATTTGAAATCAAAGCAAAGAGTGTACAATCTTCTTTCTCAGCGTCAGGTTGGAGATTCGCTCGATTTTTGCTCACAGAGTACTAAAAAACTTTAAAAGCAAATAATAAAATGTATACTGAACCGAATTGTATGCGGTTTGCAGAATAATGATCGTAGACCTTAGTTCTATAATATTATGTTATAAACTCATTTTTTTCGCGGAGCCTGGAGAGGACCTTTAAATGTAACAAATATGTAGATGCATAAACTAACAAAATCCATATCATTCAAACGTGCAACAATCGATCGATGGTTGCGCTATCGATTGATATCCGCGATAAAATGTGCCAATTTGTTGCACAAACTAATAAAAATCATATCATTCGAATGCGCAGCAATCGATCGATGGTTGCGCTATCGATCGATGGTTGCGCTATCGATCGCTGTCTGGGCAAACTATTGATCAATAGATTGCGCAGCGAAATCGGTCGATATGGCAGATCACTCAAACGCGCGTGACATATGTCCGATTTTTAAATGGATTAAATACGATCAGATCAATTAAAATAGCAATACTATAGTAATTGACTAATTACAAATCCACTGGTATAGTTTATTTTATCATTACATAACTGTAAATTGCTTAAATAGGCTAATTATAAAAAAATGGACACAGACTGAGTTCGCGGCTTGATTTGATTTTTAGGACCACTTCGAACAGCTGTTATTTTGGGGAATCTGGCCTGATCAATTAGTAGACGGCCATGCTCGTATTCTCTTCCACACATTGAAAAATACACATGATCTTTGATAGAAAATATTTTTTGGGCAAACTAAAGTAATTTTAGTTTTTCCGTAGTATAGTTTATTGAAAGTATATGGCCGCAATTAAAAATTAAAGGGCCGCAATTTACCTGCGTGCCAGATTGTATTTTTTTAAATTCCAATGATATGTCGGGGCATTGTCGGCAGATATTCAATTTCTCTAATAAAAAAATTCCTGCAATGTCGGAGGATATTTAGCTATTAATTCCTATATTACCATTAATTTTTGGAGGGGAAACTGCCAACTGGAAAAATGTTGGAGGACTAGACAAGACTCTGCGGGAGTTTTTGAATGAATTTTAGAAATTGGATATTTCTGATTCTGCGGGAGATCATGAATTAATTCCTATGTTACCATGAATTTAGCTGCTGCCTGCGGGTGATTTTGAATAATTCCTCTGTTACTATTAAAGGGCATTAATTTAGCTGCGGGAGTCTTAGTCTGTCATTACCAGTCTGCCGAATATGGGACATTTTTAACATTCCTTAATTTCCTACTATATTTACATGTATTTTTCTGAGAACAGAAGCCATAATCGAAGATTTCTTGGAGAACATTTTACTAGTTCGGCAGTTCCTGCAGTTTGCCAGAGTCCAGACTGCCAGTCTGGACGGGAGATTCTGAATCTGCCCAGACTGCAGCCTGCAGGAACTGCCATGTTTCAGAAGGCAGAAGCTGGAAATTTTAAGTGGAAAATTCTAAGCCAATTTTTGAGCCAAAATTTTACAAAAATTCTGAGCCAAGCCAATTTCAAATTTAGCTCATTTTTGAAGATTTCAAGCCATAATTAACATGCCACATGGGAAGATAGAAATTACTTCAAAATTTTAAGCCAATCAGACATATCTGAGTTTTGACCTTTTGAAATCTAAGCCAATTAATTTACTTTAATTGACATACTCTGTAACTCTGTTGACTCTTACATGCCAGTCTGCAAAGCATGCACAATCAGACTATCAGTCTGACAGTCTACGGACATTTCATTTTTAGGGCAATTTCTCTCCAAAGATTTTCAAATTTCTCTCCAAAATGGCCAAAAATATCAAAATAATCTCCAATAATTACATGTAAACATAGGAATTAATTAGAAAATTGTCACTGGATAATTCATTATTCAGGAGACTAATTTCAACTTTCAAGACCTCAATACTCAATAGTTGCCAGGTAAACTTCAAAACTTCATGCATCTTTTACAGACTGGGTTACATGGAGGAACTGGTAAACTGTTCTCAAAGAAATACTCCATTTTTACTTCTGTTCTCAGTAAAATACATGTAAATATAGGAGGAAATTAATTATTGTTCACACAGAAAATGGTTTGAAAATGTTCCATATTGTGCAGACTGTGAATCTGCTGCTGAGAAGCCTCCAGTCTGCAGAATGTGTCTCTTCTCCCGCAGAGATTTTAATTTGAGAGACAGTTACTCTCTGACTCTCAGTAGCAGATTCAGAATCTCCCGCAGCTAAATTAATGGTAACATAGGAATTAATTCAAAATCTCCCGCAGCTAAATTAATGGTAACATAGGAATTAATTCAAGATCTCCCGCAGAGATCTCAAATTTCTAAAAATTCAATCAAAAACTCCCGCAGAGAGTCTTGGAAAAATGTTCCACATTCTGCCGACTGGAGAAGCCTGAGAGTCCAGTCTGCAGAAATCAGCAGAATATGGGACATTTTTAACATTTTCTGTGTGAACAATCCTTAATTTTCTCTTATATTTACACATATTTTACTGAGAACAGAAGCCAAAATAGAGGATTTTTTGGAGAACAGTTTACCAGTTCCTGCAGTCTGGCTGAGAGTCCAGTCTGCAGAATATAGGAGATATTTGGGATATTCTCTTCGAACAATTTTGAATTAATTCCTATATTTAACTTAAATTTGCTACTAACACTTCTGAATTAATCCTTATATTTACATTAATTTTGCTACAAACAGAATAAAAGAGATCTCTATGAACACTTTATCAGTTTCTGCAGACTGGCTGAGAGTCAGAGAATAACTCTCTCAAAATAAAATCTCTGCGGGAAAATAGAAATATTATGCAAACTGGAACATTTTCTTTGCAAACAAATGGAACAATATTTATTACCTTAACTAAGTTAACTTCCAGTCTCCAGACTGTCTTTCAGACTTCCTCCTGCCAGGGTCAAAAAATAACTCTTCTGATTGACTAGTAACTCTGTTTACTTGGATTCAAAATAATCCATTTATCGTATTTGAGAACTCGTTCTAAAGACAACTCTGTAGAAACTACACATTATATCTTTTAACTATGTAAATATCCCATGTTACACTTACACAGTATGTCAGTTAAAGCCAATTAATTGGCTTAGATTTCAAAAGGTCAAACTTCAGTTATGTCTTCGGTCCCAGTCTGCAAAAGATGCATGAAGTTGTGAAGTTTATCCGGCGACTGTTGAGGCCTTGAAATTAGTCTCCTGAATTTTCCGGTGACAATTTTCTAATTAATTCCTATGTTTACATGTTATTAGTGGAGAGAATTTTGAGATTTCTGGCCATTTTGGAGAGAAATTGGAAAATCTTTGGAGAGAAACTGCCCAAAAAATTAAATATCTGGAGACTGATTGTGCATGCTTTGCAGACTGGCTTTGGTCTAATTGGGCCATTGGCTTTAAATATGTTCCAATGTTAATTTTGGGTTGAAAGAATTACCCAAATTTGCTTGGCTCAGAATTTTTGTGAAATTTTAGCTTTAAAATTGGCTTACAATTTTCCAGCCTCTGAAATATAGCGCGTCTATGTCGCCGAAGATCTTTGGAGGCATATTTTGAGGGAAAATATAGCTTTGTAAGATCTTGGAGACACTTTCCTAATTAATTCCTATGTTTACTGTTTATATCATATACTGTGATATACATGTATTTTTTTTATTAGATATTTTGCAGAATTCTGATCATTTTAATTTTTGGAGACAGATTTTAAAATCTTTGGAGACAAATTGTCTTCAAAGTAAAATCTTGGATACTGATTTGTCACACTTTGCAGACTGGAGATATTTGGAATATTCTCTATAATCAATTTAGAATTAATTCCTATATTTACATTAATTTTACTGTGATTTTTGAACAGAAAGACTGATTCATGCGAACACTTTACCAGCTTCTACAGAGTGGTATAATTATACTCTATAGTCTATAATGGTTCTTTTACCTGTCAGGCTGTCTAGTCATCATTCCTTGACTCCTGAGTCCTTGAGGACATCATGATGGTTAGAGTATTTCTATATTATGTTAGAACTAAGACCTAAGAAGCATGCAAAATACAAGTCACTAAGGTTATTAGGTCTGAACTTGCACTTGTCTGTGATTCTGCTCCACTGCTTGACACTAGCTGACTAAGCTGAGCATGAGCACCTCATTAAATAGAGAGGTGTGTGTTGTTTCCACTTGATGTGTAGTATTACTTAGCTAGGAATTTTATATAAGCTTGTTCATTCTGCAACATTTTCTTGTCAACAATATGTTATCAATTTTTGCAGAAAGATATCTTTCAAATTATCACCATTTTGGCAAACAGGACTTTACATGAGGGTATAGATATCATCAATACTGCAGAGAGGCAGTTATTTCAACATCTTTAATAATGGCATTTAGGTAAGTAGCTGTAACTGCTGTCCTATTATTTGTGAATACTATTGAAGTTTCTCCAATAACATCTTGAAGACAAATAATGATGAATATTATATCTTAAATTATAACGACATGTATCACTGTATCAGAAATTAAATTTATCAATTAGGCTTAACTACATGAAAAAAGTGTATCCTTATCATTTTTGGAGATTGATATGAATCAAAATTATGAGCAACTTCAATTTTCTTCAGTTTCTCAATGTCAGATGGTTGACTACAATATTAAATTTCTGTGTGGCGACTGCTAATTAAATTTTGATGAAAGGAGGATCTCTCCAGCTGTAACTGCATCGATACTATTGCTCAAAAATATTATAAGTAGCTTTTACTAAAACAGTTTAAATAGAATTTTTCATAATGAAATTACCAAATTCCTTGCAGACCAAATGCAAGCAAAGGTCTATGGCTGCCTCTGAACATTCCTTTTGCTTGCTTGTGTTTGTCAGTCAATCACACTGACACGTCCAACTTCAATGTCGCATCAATACTTTCCATTCAGGTGAGCCTATCGATTATGAAAATAATTTCTAAGTTGAGCAGATTGGTTTGATAACTACATACAAAATTAATTCCGGACAATTTTTTCATTTTTTTTATGTACCTACTGCTTGAAAGTGAAATTTTATAAAATAATTAGTAGGAGCTATATGACGAATAATTAACTAAATTTATAAGAGTAAATTGAAATACATATGCTCAGTAAAAAAATATATTTATAAGCTTTTCGATCAGCTATATATATTTAATTGATGAAATTTTGTCACCCACAAATTTTACGGCTAACTTTTCAATTTCAGAGCTGTGTGTTGGCACTCTACATCATACGTCTCAACAAGTCTTATTTCAAAAATGAGTCTCCAACAACGGACTCCAAAGGAGTTAATCGAGATGACCTAAAGTTAAATGTACCTCAATTGTTCACCAAGAAAAGTAGGAGGTTTCAGTTGCTGTTGATTGGTTTCTCCTCCCTTGTCCTCTGGATGTACAGTCATTCTGGTAAGGAAACTGATCTCTGTTCTGTTCATCTTTTTTCTCATTTTACTCTTCAAGATCTGCTAATTATTTTTTCTTACAGGTCTGAGCCTTTGTTTTTTCACCAGTTTTCTGTTGCTCATCCTCCAAAGTAATGTGAGTCGGTGGCTATATGCGGAACACTCCACCACATTCAGTCCTGGAGAATGGCTCATGGCAGGTACTGATTTAGTTATTTACTAGTAAAATCATATATTTATTTACTCTAACTATTAATCCTATCTCTCCTTTCAGGACAGTGCATCAGTCTGCCTATCAGCTACTCTGTGTTTGCTCTTCTATCTAACTGCTCCACCAGCTTGCCTTTCTCTACTTGTAAAATGCAGTCCTTCATCCAGGTAGTTAGCATTCATCTTGTGCTATTCTCTTAATCATTACAGATCTAGTCTCAAATAGTTACTAAGCTCATTATATTAAAAAATATGAAAATATCCTAGTTCAACTTACAGCTATTAAATTAGGTTTCATTTAGCTACTGCATATTTTTTGCTGCTAATTGAAGATATATTATTGCTCACAGCTTCATTCAATATATCGAATAATGATAAACGTCAAGTCTATTTCTTCTTTTGCTTAAAACTGGAGGTTTTCAGTTATTATAACCAGGATAATTTCATATCCATGCTATCAGCTGCTGGTTAAGCGTACTATTAGGTTAGTGTGACGGACAGACAGACAGACACAAACTATTTATTGAATTGATATCAGAATGATATCATATCTATGCTACCAGCTGCTTGCCAAGTGTATTATTAGGATAGTGTGACAGACAGAGAGAAGCTGCTCCTTTCATAATTTTGATTTTTAATATCCCACAATGTCAATATTTTAATTCACTTATCCTGCATATCTCCTATGGATGCATTTCACATTTCTCAAATTAAGTGTTTGATTAACCATCTGAAGTTGGTTATTTATTTAAACTCAATGTTGAAGGTTTTTTAAGCTTTTGAATTGAAAGATTTCTATTCATCATCAGGACACCCTTTATTATAATTGATATCCATGATGCCTGCAGGTAGGTATCATGGATACCAAATAAAATAAGGCTGTCCTGGTGATGACTAGCAAACTCTCAATTGGAAAACTTCTGATCCTGAAAAAACCTGGAAAACTTCGAGTTCAAATAACCTCTGATAATATGGATTCGCCGTTGGGTATGAGTCTTCCCAATCAAGTTAGTATTTTCCTACCCCAGATGTCTGTGGTGATCTCTTCCCTGCTGGTGCTTGTGCTGAACATGCACTGCCGCCCCGGCTCACCAAAGGCGTCTCTACTGAAGCTGTTAGTGTTCACAGGCCTCTTCGTTGTAGGAGGGGTGACCATAGGCTCCCTGGTAGTGGGGGAGATGCTCCCTTTTTACGTCATAGATATGGTTAGTCTTGCTGTTTTTTTTCCTGTGTCTATCCGCATTCCAATTATTCATGTCAAAGTTATTTTGTAGCTCCTCCTAATAAGTTAATTTCAATTGATAGCTTAAGTATTTTTATTTTTTTCTAGCTGAATATTCATCTAACTTGACAAATTTTTTTTACCCAATCTAGTTTATTGAATTTAAGTGTTTTCCCAACAGTTATTTTTTGGTGGTCTGAGGAGACTGACTCTATTTTCCTGGTGGGGTTGGTGGAGTCTCTTTGCCTGGGCAGTGACTGCAGTCTCAACACAGTCAGTAAATAGTCTCCACACAGTCAGTAAATAGTCTCCACACAGTCTGTAAATAGCCTCCACACTGTCAGTAAATAGCCTCCACACAGTCAGTAAATAGCCTCCACACAGTCAGTAAATAGCCTCCACACAGTCAGTAAATAGTCTCCACACAGTCAGTAAATAGTCTCCACACAGTCAGTAAATAGTCTCCACACAGTCAGTAAATAGTCTCCACACAGTCAGTAAATAGCCTCCACACAGTCAGTAAATAGTCTCCACACAGTCAGTAAATAGTCTCAACATGCAGTCAGTAAATAGCCTCCACACACAGTCAGTAAATAGTCTCCACACAGTCAGTAAATAGCCTCCACACACAGTCAGTAAATAGCCTCCACACAGTCAGTAAATAGTCTCCACACAGTCAGTAAATAGTCTCCACACAGTCAGTAAATAGTCTCCACACAGTCAGTAAATAGTCTCCACACAGTCAGTAAATAGCCTCCACACAGTCAGTAAATAGTCTCCACACAGTCAGTAAATAGTCTCAACATGCAGTCAGTAAATAGCCTCCACACACAGTCAGTAAATAGTCTCCACACAGTCAGTAAATAGCCTCCACACTGTCAGAAAATAGCCTCCACACAGTCAGTAAATAGCCTCCACACAGTCAGTAAATAGTCTCCACACAGTCAGTAAATAGTCTCCACACAGTCAGTAAATAGTCTCCACACAGTCAGTAAATAGCCTCCACACAGTCAGTAAATAGTCTCCACACAGTCAGTAAATAGTCTCCACACAGTCTGTAAATAGCCTCCACACTGTCAGAAAATAGCCTCCACACAGTCAGTAAATAGCCTCCACACTGTCAGAAAATAGCCTCCACACAGTCAGTAAATAGCCTCCACACAGTCAGTAAATAGTCTCCACACAGTCAGTAAATAGTCTCCACACAGTCAGTAAATAGTCTCCACACAGTCAGTAAATAGTCTCCACACAGTCAGTAAATAGCCTCCACACAGTCAGTAAATAGTCTCCACACAGTCAGTAAATAGTCTCCACACAGTCTGTAAATAGCCTCCACACTGTCAGAAAATAGCCTCCACACAGTCAGTAAATAGCCTCCACACAGTCAGTAAATAGCCTCCACACAGTCAGTAAATAGTCTCCACACAGTCAGTAAATAGTCTCCACACAGTCAGTAAATAGTCTCCACACAGTCAGTAAATAGTCTCCACACAGTCAGTAAATAGCCTCCACACAGTCAGTAAATAGTCTCCACACAGTCAGTAAATAGTCTCAACATGCAGTCAGTAAATAGCCTCCACACACAGTCAGTAAATAGTCTCCACACACAGTCAGTAAAAAGTCTCCACACACAGTCAGTAAGTAGTTTCCACACACAGTCAGTAAATAGTCTCCTCACAGTCTCTAAATAGTCTCAACACGCAGTCAGTAAATAGTCTCCTCACAGTCTCTAAATAGTCTCCTCACAGTCTCTAAATAGTCTCCACACAGTCAGTAGAGAATAGTATTATGTGTGATTTTGAGAATTATTTTTTTAACTCTATTCTAAATATAACCAATGAATTTTCCTTCATTAACTCAAATACACAGTGGTCACTTACTGTCAACTTCTTCTGATAGTTTTTTTTCTAATATGATTGCTAGAATTCTTGATATTTCAACATATCTTTTGAGTATTCAAGTGTACAATTAGTGTTTTTTTAATACATTTTTTTAGAATTAGACTCGTGACTACAGTTTTTTTTTTGCTGCTAATAAAGTGTTAGCTAAGTTTTGTTTTCCCTCAGGAACATCTCTGTAAGCATGGTGCGAAAGGTGTACCATCTGGTGGCAGTGATGGTCTATGTCTCAGGTGTCGTCTTTGACCCTGTACTGCTAAAACTAGCAACAGTTGCAGCCTCTATCGTCTGTGTTC
>CANNZV010003983.1:0-50090 GCA_947561585.1 Caprella mutica
CTGAAATGTTATTCTTTGCATACAAAATTTGTTAATAAAATTAATAATAATGTTTCTTTTCTAGTACTATATGTTATGTCTATTGCTTTGTTAAAATTCATATTTATATTTACTGTATATACTTCAACTCACACACTCACTCACTCCGACATCCTACTCCTACTCTTACACACACAAATTAATTATAACTTTTGTAAACTTTTTATTCTCGTGATATAATTAATCTAGTTACTCAATTTATTCCACCTACCCCTTTTATTATCAATTGAAACTAAACTATTTAACACCAACTGAAACCACTTCGCAAAAGTATAAATAACCCTTTATTCCCTAAATCAATTCGAGCGTGAAAAAACGACAATTTTTGTGATATTATTGTAGTATATGGTTTAAAGAAAACTTATTAAACAACAAAAAAAAACAAAGTGAAAAAAAATTCACCATTGTGCCTAACTAATTTAATATAAGCGTACCCATGCACTCCAATATATGATTGAGTACACATGAGTTTATCCTGGTCATTTATAAGGAAAATATCTCCAAAAAACCTCCCCATATACATTTGAAAAGGGACACATCCAAATAAACATAGTCTTCTCCAATCATATTTCCAAATGATACCACGTAGTCTTCACTTCGATGTTGAAAAAGTTACAAAATAGATCCCATGCATCCTTAAGATTCATTTTATAATAGCACTTCAACACTTAAATGAGCAAGCTAAATGAAAACATTAAGCAATGGAATAGACCATAGTAAATAGATAGAAAAAGTATATAAGTTTCAAACTCATTGACGGTGAACTTGATTCCGGTCTTAAGAAACTATGTAAGCAAATGACGTCTCACAAAATCAGATGAATTAATGTCAAAATGAGAATTATATAGGGTGCAGCAAGTAAGTAGATAGAATACGTCAATAAACAATATGTTTCGTTAGCTTCAAATACATATAAATAACTTTTATATAGTTAATACCATGTACCTTATAGTAAGTAGTAACCTAATTGTATTTACATTGAAGCACTTACCTAACTTATAAACCTGATTGCATATAGTAAAATGTTATTTTATGCACAATTTGACGAATGACATTTCCAAAAAAAATTCGTATTTAATCAAATAAATGCAAATGTGTCTTAGATCCTTCAGTCACCTTTATCTCTACTGGAGATTTTGAAGGCTATTAAGTTGAAAATTATTAGTGAATAGAGTGTAAAACGTGATAAAAACAATATTTTATTTAAGTTAATTTCCATGAAAATGCACATTTTAACTTAATAATAGCACAATTTTTGGGGGGGGGAAAATAACTATATGTGACGTCACTCGTTTTAGTCGATGTCACGTCCGTGTAGTATTTTCGGATGTTCCAACATTGTACTTAGTATACTTTCCATTTATTTACTATGGATTAGAGCAGTGGTTCCCAAACTCTTATTTCTCACGAACCTAAACTGAAAATTACTAAATGACCACCGACCACCTTTCATATCTGTACCATAAGAGTGTCTTTACTTCAGAAAATGAATATAAATTGATAAATATAAGGGTTAGTGCATTATTATGCAATTATGGAAAAGTATATCAAAAGTTGTAACAATTCAAAATAATTATATATTTCAATATTGTGCAATAGTGGATAGAAAATTCACAACAAATTATAAATAATTCGGATCCTTTCCGTAACTAGTTAGTAGTTTTACTATTTATTACACTTAGTATGAACAAAAACATTAGGATTTTTATATATAATCATAATTTTTCATTGAACTGCAAATCAAATATGTAATAAATTTATTATTATTGTTTCATATAATAATTACGTCTATCATTGAAACTCGAAAAGAAAAAAAAAACTTCATAGAAAATGCATTGGAGAACCCTGACTACGCTACTATTCCAACATCACCAATAATTGAAGGATATCATATCAATGGATACAATTTAAACCTATTTCTTATAATAGTCCATGTTGTTATTTACTTTATATTTTCTTTGTATGTATCTCATAGAAAACTAATAAAAGGGGAATATTATTTTACTATTATTCTTTTTTTACATATATAAGTTTATAACGTGTATACATGTAGTATAACATTTACATCAGTATTTTTTCTACTTAAAAATAATCAATTACATTAAATGACCACCTTGATTATAAAAGGAAACTATATAACTACTCAAAATAGTCAAAAATGCACGAACCAAATAGGGGTTCGCCATGAACCGACTCTGGTTCATATGTTCACAGAGGACCACTTTGAAAATCCTGATTAGAGTATCCACAAAGAAACATCTACATTGTTCAGATATAATTTAGGGTTAGCGATGCAACACTATCCTGATTATAATAGCTACCATAACATAAGAGTATTAGTAATGAAATATAACAGCAAATATCCCAGGTAACGTGACAATATCTTCGGGAAGCTCCGTTACAGTACCGTATCTACGCTTCGGCAAGCTGAGCGAATGTTTGAATTGTATTCAAAAGGAAACATATCATCATAGAACTAAGAGCGAACATTCGATTAGTATTCAAAAACAATTATATCCTCAAATTACTTTATGCGAACATTGAAGGATGTTCTGTCTACGAACCCGTACGAGTCTAGCTAGGAGAATATGAAATATTCTACGATTGAAACGACAAAGTGAAATACTATCAGAGTTAGAATTTAGAAGTATTTTACTAGGTATTAATTTGAAATTATGATACTATTTACTTGTAATAAGTAATTTTTATAACTCCGAGGAGGGGGGAGGGGAACTATTTATCAGTTATTTCTATATACATGATTAATAGAGGAAATGCTGTATAACAAGAATTGTTTGAAAAAATACAGGAAGAGTCAAAAAAAGCTGATACGAAATTATAATCGCGATAACTTAACAAGAATATCGTATTTTCATGTGGTATAACCACATTGTTCATTTGTTTCTATATTTTCAATAGTTTTTATGCAGCGTGGTCATAAGTAGAGGGTGGTGAAATTGCTCTTGCGCGAGCTTATTTTAACTTTGCTTATCAAAAGAGTATGCTTCATCTACGAAAATTATGACGATTTTAAGCACCCTCATTTATAGCGGAACCCTTAGCGGAAATATCAGGAACTACGACATATTTATTGAGAAAGACTGAATCAAGTATGGTGGGTGCAGGCAACAGGATGGTGACCCAATACACAGAATACTTGCTGCTAAAGAACGACTGAAGGAAGTTCTTTAACATCGAGTAATTGGAAGAGTCATGCATGAGCTCAGATTTAACAAGTTACGATTTTTTTTCTTGTGGAGTTGATTGAAAAATGACATTGTCCACCTCACCTGCTAATCGGCAACAATTAAAAGAACGAATGACAAATGGTGTGAATTTATCGAAGGCAATTCTGATGTGATCATAAAATCAATGAAAGCAGCCAGAAAATCGCAAAATAATGAATTTAAAAAAATGGAAGATAATGGATATTTTTGGTAAAGAATGTTTTACTTTATATCTTCATAATATGAAATTGTTTTCATTGTAACCCTCTACTTATGATCACGCTGTAGAAAAACTATTAGGAAATTCTGCATTAGTCAAAGAAAACCACACGAAGATACGATAGTTCTTGTTGAAGTTATCGCGATTCTACTCTCGTATCCGCTTTTTTTGACTCGTACTGTACATATAACTCAGAAGTACCCACTTAGTTAGTTCCTGATGTGAACATAATGGATGTGAGTCATAAGCCCCCCCCCCCCCCCCCGCTCATGAGCCCCTCCCGGCCAGGAGCCCCCCCGGTCACAAGCCCCCATTTTTTTTAATCCTTATTTACCTATATTGTTTAATCATTATTGACACTAATGTAGTTCATTACTGATTAAACATAAGATATATGAATATCGATGAACGTGCCGCCCCCAACCCCCCCCCCCCCCCCCTGTCAGGTCATTAAATAATCATGAAGTGTGCTGTACAACAAACTAGCGGATACAGCAAAATACATTAGCGCCTCTAAGATATTTCTATCTAGGTAGCTCTTCCTTTGTTTAACTAGATAAATAAGGATCAAAAACAGGGGGGGGGGAGGGGGCTAATGACCATACCCCATGCAAATTACATACTGAGCTACCAACTACCAAGGTGCCTAAGAGAACTACATACCAAACTACCTACCTGAACAAACAACATACCGAACTACCTTCCTAAGCAAACTACATACCAAATTACCTATCTAATATAACTACATGCCGAACTACCTACCTAAGCAAACTACATACCGAACTACCTACCTAAGCAAACTACATGCTTAAATACCTACCAAAGCAAACTACACACCGAACTACCTACCTAAGCAAACTACATAACGAACTACCTACCAAAGCAAACTGCATACCGAACTAACTAGTAACTACCTACCTAAGCAAACTACATACCGAACTACCTACCTAAGCAAACTGCATACCGAACTACCTACCTAAGCAAACTGCATACCGAACTACCTAGTAACTACCTATTTATGCAAACTGAATACCGAACTACCTACCTAAGCAAACTGCATACCGAACTACCTAGTAACTACCTATCTATGCAAACTACATGCAGAACTACACACCTAAGCAAACTACATACTTAACTACCTACCTAAGCAAACTACATACTTAACTACCTACCTAAGCAAACTACATACAGAACTACCTACCTAAGCAAACTACATACCGAACTACCTACCAAAGCAAACTACATACCAAACAACCTACCTAAGCAAACTACATACCGGATTACCTTGTAACTTCCTACCTGAGCAAACTACCTACCTAAGAAAACTACATACAGAACTACCTACCTAAGCAAACTACATACTTAACTACCTACCTAAGCAAACTACATGCCGTACTACCTACCTAAGCAAACTACATAACGGATTACCTTGTAACTACCTACCTAAGAAAACTACATACAGAACTACCTACCTATGCAAACTACATACCGAACTACCAACCTAAGCAAACTACATACCGAACTACCTACCTAAGCAAACTACATACCGAACTACCTACCTATGCAAACTACATACCGAACTACCTACCTAAGCAAACTACATACCGAACTACCTACCTAAGCAAACTACATACCGAACTACCTACCTAAGCAAACTACATACCGAACTACCAACTTAAGCAAACTACATATCGAACTACCTACCTAAGCAAACTACACACCGAACTACCTACCTAAGCAAACTACATACCGAACTACCTACCAAAGCAAACTACATACCGAACTACATAGTAACTACCTACCTATGCAAACTACATACCGAACTACCTACCTAAGCAAACTACATACCGAACTACCTACCTAAGCAAACTACATACCGAACTACCTACCTAAGCAAACTACACACCAAACTACCTACCTAAGCAAACTACACACCGAACTACCTACCTAAGCAAACTACACACCAAACTACCTACCTAAGCAAACTACATACCGAACTACCTACCTAAGCAAACTGCAATCCGAATTACCTATCTAAGAAAACTACATACCGAACTACCTAGTAACTACCTATCTATGCAAACTACATACCGAACTTCCTACCTAAGCAAACTACATACTTAACTACCTACCTAAGCAAACTACATACAGAACTACCTATCTAAGCAAACTACATGCCGAACTACCTACCTAAGCAAACTACATACCAAACTACCTACCTAAGCAAACTATATACCAAATTACCTACCTAAGCAAACTACACACCGAACTACCTACCTAAGCAAACTACACACCGAACTACCTACCTAAGCAAACTACATACCGAACTACCTACCTAAGCAAACTGCATACCGAACTACCTAGTAACTACATATCTATGCAAACTACATACAGAACTACCTACCTAAGCAAACTACATGCCGAACTACCTACCTAAGCAAACTACATAAAGAACTACCTACCTAAGCAAACTACATACAGAACTACCTACCTAAGCAAACTTCATGCCGAACTACCTAGTAACTACCTATCTATGCAAACTACATACCAAACTACCTACCTAAGCAAACTTCATACTTAACTACCTTCCTAAGCAAACTACATACAGAACTACCTACCTAAGCAAACTACATACAGAACTACCTACCTAAGCAAACTACATACAGAACTACCTACCTAAGCAAACTACATGCCGAACTACCTAGTAACTACCTATCTATGCAAACTACCTACCTAAGCCAACTTCATACTTATCTACCTTCCTAAGCAAACTACATACTTAACTGTCTACCTTTACAAACTACATACCGAACTGCCTACCTAAGCAAACTATATACTTAACTGTCTACCTATACAAACTACATACCGAACTGCCTACCTAAGCAAACTACTTACTTAACTGCCTACCTATGTATGCAAACTACTTACCGAACTAATTACCTATCTAAGGAAGTATGGGAAGTTGAACACGGGGATCGAACGACGGGTTTAAAACACGATTATCTGAAAAGAAAATTCTACATATTATATCTAGTAATTATAACGTATTATGCACTATTAAGTTCAACTGTTAAATAAACAATCTGGGACTATTATTCCTTATTCGAAATTTCATTTAAGCTAGATAGGCAGTTAGGAAGGTTCCACATATTTGATAATAAAGAATAGAGTATACTTATATAATCAGACACTCAGACTACGTGGGGTTATCAATCTATTGTTTTTAAAGCATGTACAACTTATTAAAATTTGAGTTAAACAATTATATATTCATTACTTTAGTTTATAATTTAATAAAATCAAACGAACAGTGGTTTAAACTTTGAATGATGATAAAAAAAGTCCTCATTCGGTTATTAGTTCCATTCATTGATGACGTCAAGAAAATAAGATCCATGACTTCGCAAGAACCGAGCGCTGATTGGCGCAGCTGCACAGAAAGGATGGGCGGGGCATCGTTGCGTCTATTCCACATTGCACTATTCATCTTGCGACTATTTGAAGTTGAGCTATTTTTCATTATATCGTTAGTTGTGTGTTTGTGAATTAGTTGTTTTCTTAATACATTATTTATAGTTGTGAGTTTCTCAATTATTCTACCTCATTTCATACGTTCTTCAATTATTGTATCTTATATTTTTGTATCGCTTTTTGAATGTTTGTATATTAAATTACTCATAAATTGTAATTTTGGAAATAAAGTTTTTATAATTAATTTATTGCATATTCATATACCTTGAATTATAATACCAGTTATTATTTTTCTCGTTTTATGAGTTTCTCTAATTATGCGTTTCTTAATTATGTTTCAAGTAATTAGTGGTTTTTGAATTATATTATTTGGTATTACACTGTTTTAAATTAAAATATTGGAATTTAGTAGTTTCCATTTTAGTTTTTCATAAATATTTTATTAGTTATTGAGCCCTCCCCAGTAATCAAACTTTGTATGCGTCAAAATAGCGAAAAGATTATGTGAATTTGTAGACAAGAAGTCATAGTTTTAAAAATAAAGCCATCTCTTCACTAAACAATTAAATTATTGTATTAGAGACAGAGTAAATTTCATTGTTTACACAACGCGTCTTCACATTATCAGTTCATAACAGGCTTAATGTCTAATTATTTCTTTTTGTGTTTATAATTTGAGAATTGAACAAGTCTTCAACCCTGCAAACAATTCCATATTGCATACACATGCTTACCATGTGGTCTAATGGTTTTAATGTGACAATACATATGTGTTATCCGCATTGAACCAATCTAACCCTAATAAAAACACATAATTAACATGTGGTTATGCCATTTTAAAACCATATCAAATAGAGATTGTATACACCACATCATATCCACATTAAATCACCATACTTTTAATAGGTGTTTACCAAGTGTTATTTACCACATTCATAGCAACATGTTAAATACCATACTAATAATATATTGTAACCACATATAATTTACCATATTACCACGTAAAACATCATGTAATAAATATGGTATCCATTTCCAAAAATATGCATAGTATACACATGATTTAAATGTGTAAGTGCCACATGGTATACACATGGAATTGTGTGTAGGGAAGCTTGTACACACAATAAAACAACTTCGATCGATGTTCGTGAAATATTTAGAATTTGCAACACAACATCAATGATTATCAAACTGCTATTACTTACCTAATTCTCTGGCAATTTCACTCGATCGAATTGGATTGCATATTAATTATTAATACTTTTTACATATAAATGAAAATTGTTAAAATGAATGTGTTGTGTTAATGACACATAGAGAATAAAAATGTAAATGTAATAATTATTTAACATACTTATAAGTTGATTTAACATTTACTTAATTCATTGTATAATTTGAAATTATATTATTGTGAGAATATCTAATTATCTAGTTTTCACAAATCAGTACACAGGGTTTAACGTTTGCTTTGGAACCAAAGGATATACTGCTGATGTCAATAGGAAATTAAAAACAAGAAACTATAAACGTAACTGAACCTGTTTTTTAAATTTATTTAACTTAAAATAAGTTAAAAATAGTAATTATAAAATCTTTATGTGTACTGAAGTTTGGTTTACTGATTGTTTAATAAAGTAGATTTGTTGAAATATTATTTTTCTTTGAATATTATTTAAATATTCCAATATCTATTTAGTTATTACTGTAAAAATGAATGTCTCCTTAACCTCTTAATGAAGGACTAACGCCGTTTCTTATAAATTAAAATGTATTTATAACAAAAGAATATTTCAGAAAGTCAATAAATATACATATATTACCAATAAGTGATTGGTAGTTTTCCGCCTGGCAGTTTTCCGCTTCGGCAGTTTTCCGCCTGGCAGTTTTCCGCCTGGCAATTTTCCGTTGCAGTTTTCCGGACACCGAAATTAATTATGTATAAAATGTTATATTTCCATAATTGAATTTTATTGAGCATTGCAATGTCACACGATATACTTTATTCTTACTAAGCAATCGTTTGACATTAAAATTGTTAAAACAAAAAATGACTGTACTGTCCCTTCAAGTATTTCCTTACTCTTCGTAAAGTTGCTTGATATTTCAATAGTCTTCTTGATAATTAGTATGTAAATTTCTGATGTATTTCGTTAACCAAAAACCATTCGATCTATTGTTTGATAATAATTGTGTGTAACTATCGGTAGTAATTGACCCCAAACACATAAATAATGATACAATGATAAAAGAATTAACCGAAGCTCACTGCGAAAGAATTTGAGTTATTCAATTTGAATTTATAAGTTGTTTGAATTAATAATTCAAATAACCCAAAAGCTGCATCCAACACACCATCGTAAGCTATTCTATTTTTTAACAGATTTTTAAATCTTGCATCCAATGAAAACAATCTAAATAATAATATAAGATAATATTTATTTATTTTTGTTGAGTCTCAAATTCTAAATATTTTTGTTTTTAAGAATAAGATTCTTAGTGTCAAAATGGTCAGGTTTGTTCATGAATGTTCACTTTTCTTTAATAAAATATTAGTTAGGGGATCTGTCACGACATTTAGAAACATAAAACAGTATATTTTTTAACGCTTTTTCCATGGACCGCTATAAGCTAGTTAAGAAAGATACTCTGGAATGAAAGGAATAAAAATATCAATAGTAATACAATAATTGTTAATGGAAATCCGATACAGAATGGTGTTTGTAGAATATGTTTGCCTGAAATATAAGAAAAGGTGAAATATAATTGATTTTTTGATGTACTATCAGATAAAAGAGTCTCTTTATGATGTTATTTTTTTTTAATTTTCTTTCAAATTTCCCTTTTTTAAATCTTAAGAATTTGTAATCGTGAACCCAGACCTTTTTATTAAATATCTACAAGCATTGCAATTAGTAGAGTTCATTTTTGGAAATGCTATGTTAGTAAACTGTCAAAATATTACTACGGATACACATTTCTATGATGCATATGTAGGCTACGTGCTAAATTTGAGAACAATAATTGTTACTATATTTTCATGTAGAAGTTTTAAAAATTCAAATAGTCACTAGTATAATAATAATATTTCAACGTAATGGAGTTCCCAGTTTTACAAGAAAGGTAGAATATAATTGAAACGATGAAAGCGACGTTTCCGCACCAATTAATTTATTGTTAATGTGGTATTGGATGGCCACAGCATTCTCGTGATATTAGTTCTCCTAATATTTTTCCCGATTATATATGAATAAAGAATAAATATATAGAAATGCCTAAACGTATGTTGTAAAAGACTGATACTTCAAGACATCTAGATAATTAAACCGGAGATAGTAGTGAAGAGCAATGTCGAACGGACGCCTTACTGCCTGATCAATTAAATAGACCAAGAATATTGTTTTTCACACTTTAGATAGTGAACAATAAAACTTCTCTATAATTTATACAAACTTCCTCACTGTTATTACTATTATCCTAGTTATATATTTTTAAGCCTCCTCCAATAAATTAAATATATCAAATTTTGAAAAAAAAAATCAGAAAATTTGGGGAGAAGATATATGTAAGTAAAGAAGTTGAGAAATTCAATAAGGAAATTGACTTACTTTGCCATTCGGAAATTCCTTCATCATTACAAATGTATTCTTTACGTAACACTCCACATATTGTTTCCGACTCAATAACATGCCCAACAGGATAGAAATGGGTACTGTTTCCACATCCTACGATAGAATAGGAATATTCAAAATAATTACGGTTCATATATATATAAAATGTTTTCGAAATTTTCGATTGCTCACTCACCAATGATTCTGTCAGGAGTTTTGCACCGACTGTCTCCTCCAATAGAGTTTCTGGTAACTGCTCCAACAACGTAGGCCTTGATCTCATAGAGAGTACAGCCTCTGGTTGCTCCAAGAATCACCAAATAGACCCAATCCAAGACCATGGCAAGAGCAATGCACTGGACGAAAGACAGTTCTGGTTGATCTTCTTTCACCAGATCGGTTGAGCCATCCAGCCCAGATTGAGAGAAGGTACATGAAACCCAAGTTTCGTCGTTTTTAAACTCCATCTTTATCAATTGTATATTACCGAAAAGAATTACATTTCAATTGTACGTATTTCTACAGGGTGGGGCGTAAGTTTGGAAGCAAATGAAAGTGCATATTATAATCCAACGAAAAATATATTTAATAATTTACAGTTATGTATTATTACATAAGGGTTTTAAGAATTCAAAAATCATAAATTTATTCAGAACGTCCCCCCTTGTTTTTAATAATAGCCTCAAATCTCCTCCGAATTCCTCCTACTGCGGCACGCAACTGTTCTTGTGAAATTTCCTTCCAAGATCTCTGGAGCGAATCATCCACACTGCGATGGAATTTACCACAGGCCTTTGATTCAAGAATGGACCATACCGAAAAGTCCATAGGATTAACATCTGGGGAGCAGGGTGGCCACATTTCTTTGGACCAAAACCGTGGAAGATGGTCATGGCACCAGTTTTGAGTGACATTTGCAGTATGTGAAGTCGCGCCGTCTTGCTGAAATGTCCATAGAGTGTCATTACCGAAGTGATCCTTAGCTGACTCCAACATTGGCGTCAAAATATTCTCAATATAACATTTAGCATTGATTTTGGCGCCTTGTTCCACAAAAAATAAAGGAGATCTCCAAGTTTCTGAAACGGCGGCCCAGACCATTACTGAAGCAGGTTTCATGGTTCTGTGGACAGTTTTTTGGTTGTATGGGATGTCTTTTGCACTTTTACCAATTATTCTGTCATTCCTCCGGTTGTGAGCCATCTCCACTGTGAAATTTTTTTCGTCAGACCAAATAATTTCACCAGCCGTACCAGACTTCAATTCTCTCAGAAGTGCGTTGCTTCTCTCCAATCTCTTTTTCTTTACAGCTTCTGACAGAGTCTGTCTCTTTTGGAGGGTGAAAGAGGACGTCTTTAGGTCTTCTTTGACAACTCTTTTCATTGTTCTGGGACTCACATTAGCTGTTTTGGCTAATAATCGTATTGACCTTTTCGGGTTCCTCCTGATCTTCTCTCGGGCACATTTTATCAGTTGTTTGGTGCGTTGTGAGCGTGGTCTACCACTTCTTGGACGATCAGTCAAGTCTCCTCTCTCATTAAAACGCTTCACACACTTCCAAACAGTCGATCTCGCTATTGAGAGAGTCTTTGAAATGACGGAATCTGACTTCCCGGCACGGTGTAGAGCAATAATGGCTTCTCTTTTGTCTGACATTTTTGAATTGACTAAATTTTTGTAAAAAATAACACTGCCACGTCATAATGTAGTGTCTCTACTATAGTTCAAACCCTATCACCTACTTAGGAACTTATTTTTAAGAATTATATTAATGTTTGAAAAATTGCTTCCAAACTTACGCCCCACCCTGTATTAAAAAGTGTAAATAAATATCTTATGATAAAGTTTGGTTATAAAACAATTATTCAGCGGTGTTATAGACTTATTCTTTTTTATCTTAGGCCTAGTCTAGATGAGACTCTTTTCTTCGGGCTTTTAAAAGTGCGTGGCCAATTACAGAAGGGACGCTTTCTAATGCGCGAAAGAAAACGAACGTTTCTAGTTACTAGAAGTTCAATAGATGTGAACGCACTTAAACCAGCGTTTCGTCTCAACCGCCCATCATACTCGCGTTTCAGGATATTTGTTTGAACGCGCATTTTTCAGGCGTTACCATATATTATTTGAGGTATATATGCAGCGCGTTGGAAAACGCCTGGTTAGTTGTAATGATCTGTAGTCACACCTTGTACTTATGAGACCTATATAGAGTAACCGCTTCGCTGACAGACTCAGTTTAGATATACCTTGGCTTGTGTTAACACACTCTCCCATTGGGATTCCTATCATGCCTAATGATATGGATCCCTACTCTATCCCTTATTAATATATAAGCTGCCTCCACCTGTAACGTAAGATTCCATTAAATATTAAGACACTCCCTAACCTTTCAATGAACCCTGTTATATTATTTTATCTGATATAAAGTCATACGTAACGGAGGTAGTGACATAGTATTAGGCAACCGCTTTCAAACGCGCGATCAAAAGCACCCCGTGAGTAATACACTTTAATTGATAGTCAATTAAAGGCCATCATATAGGCCCGTTAAGGCCTGGCAAATGGTCCTTTCAACAAAAATCCTAAAACGCACGTTCGCAATAGGTTCTTCAGACGAAATGCGTGCTTGTGTTTGTACACATCTATTAAACTTCTAGTATTGAACTTCTAGGATTAGGCATTTTGCTCCACAACTTTCAATGCAGGAAGAAATCAATATGGAAAATATTAAATCAACGAATAAGTTTTATTAACCAATTAAATAATGGTAATACATATTTAAAAACTTTAAAGATAAATCATTCCTCTCTGTTATTTTAATGGCAAAAAATATTATAATGTATACAGGGTTTCAATAAAACAGATTTTATAAAAAAAAGTTCTGCTAAAGGAAAAATTATGTAACTATTTTTCTCAAAGAAGAATGTGTGTTATATATTATACCAATTGAAATAATATATCCTTTTAAAAATGTTACTTGCATTGAAATTTAACAACTAAAACTGCAATATCTAAATTCTGCTTAAAACTATTAAGAATAAAAATATATTCGGTCATTTAATGTATTTTCTGTCGATACAACTGTCGATTGCAACTGATGCAATCGTAAGTACCTACTACAAAAATATTATGCTCAATTTTTCATTAATTCATACTTACAGTATCCATATCTTTTGTTCTTTGTATATGTACTTATCTATCATTTCCGGGTCGCGGTCATTTGGGTCGTGATCACTCGGGTCGCAGACCATTATTTGAGTCGCGGTCATTTGGGTCCGTGTTTACAAAACGTTTCATAAACATGCATAGTTAATTTAGCTTTTGTATAATTGATTGCTTTCTCATTTTTAAGGTTAATTAATCGAATATTTTAATATATAATGAAATTTTAATAGTTGGGTGTCCGAAACTTTTTTGGCCAATCTTTGAAATAAGGTTGCATTCGTCGAAATAAACACTTTTTATTCCATGAAGGTATGGTCAAAAATGCTTAGTTAAAAAGTTACAAGGTTAGGAAAGTAGCATCTGTACCATTTATTATTATTAGTTAACATTATATTTTTTAATGTTGCGATAAGAAACAAAACATTTTTAACAGTAATTATTAGGAGCACAAGAAATCTAATCTTAAATTAGGTTACATGTTTACAGAATGTGTTCAAACTGCCTCCCATTTGCTGCGATGCAAGTATTCAAACGTTTGTCCAATGATTGGCGGACGCGAGCAAAGACACCAAGATTTTCACGAATCCTTGCGGGACAAACGCTTGAACGCTTGCATCGCAACAAATGGGTGGCAAATTGAATACATTCTGTAAACATGTAACCTAATTTAAGATTATGTTTCTTGTGCTCCTAATAATTACTGTTAAAAATGTTTTGTTTCTTATCGCAACATTAAAAAAAATATTGTTAACTAATAACAATAAATGGTACTGACACTAATTTTCTAACCTTGTAACTCTCTAACTAAGCATTTTAGACCATACCTACATAGAATATAAAGTGTTTATTTCGACGAATGCAACCTTATGTTAAAGTTTGGCAACAAAAGTGTAGGACACCCTGTATAAAAAACACTTAATGCCTTTGTTTCCTGCTCAAATTTGGATCCATGAATTATTGTTGAACCAACAATAACATCGAAGCTTATCATAACGCATCTTGCTTGCATCCAAACATATGGAAATTCATTGATTCATTGAAAAAAGGAAGAAAGTATACTGTAACAAAGAAAATGCACATCGAATGCGGTGAGCCATTTTATGGAAAAAAGAAGTACGAAGACGCTACGGTAAAGCTTCAAAATATTGTTAAACGATACAACTCAGACGATAAATTATTGTTTTAAAAAACATTTCCCACAATATGCGGTATCAATTTTTTCTATACCATGAACTAATTCAAACCTTCGTGTTTAAAGCTTATTTAACCATGCTAGACGTAAGAAAACTTTAAATGCAAAAAAATTTATTATTTAGAGTATGCTAAATTTTCATTGTTCATCTTGTTGTGGAAGCGCATTAAGTGTTCTTTATATATTAAAATTTAATCAAATTTTAAAATTTTATTAAGTAACCTTAAAACTGAGAAAGCATTCAAAGCATTATAATAATAAACATTCAAAGCATGTTTATTATAAGTTTTTGTAAACTCTGACCCAAATGACCGCGACCCAAATGACCAAGACCCAATTGACCGGAAACCACATATATGCACAGTGTTGTGACCGCAGTACATAGAAGAGGAACCTGGGTACCTCCCATTATTTTTCGTATGTATTTATATTTTGGAGAAATTGAAAAAATTAAACCCGGTAGTGCATCATAACTATAAATTTAGGTTCTATTATGGGTATCAATTAGATGAACATTGTAAGCGACAATGTTAGTTGATTTTGTTCATGAATCCACTTTCCTTTCTGACTTTTTCTTCAAGTCCCTTGTGATATGGTGATATGGCCTTTGGGGATCTTGAAAAAAGTCCCCCGAGGAAAAGATCTCCCGTATGAAAATATCCCCCTGGAAATAATCCCCCGCAGAGCATCAAACGAAGAAAGAATATCCTCACGTCAAAAATAGAATATGTAATATTTATTTTCATCCAAAATACCTACAGAAGAGGAGAAAGACAATATGAGAAAGAAAAGCATGTACTTGTAGTATCAAATTACAACAGTTTGAATAAACAAATATAAAGTTTTCAGACTGTAGCTAACTAACGTTACAAAATCTGAAAATGGTAAATAGGCTGTACAAAACTGAAAGTTTAAATTGTATGTTATGGCCTAAATATAGTTTATAAATGAACTATATTCGTCATATTTTTCTACATCATTGCGCAGTCTAATAAAAAAATCTTGATATTTGCGATTCTTCAGAGGAGTGTTACCAGCCAGCACTAAGTTGCTCTTAGCAAAATTCCTGAAATGATTGTTTTATTACAAAAGACTTTGACGTAGATCGAAGATTTACCCATTCAAAACTAAAATTACAGTCAACTATACCTTTGGTGATTGTGACATTTAATTACCCATACATACACGTAACATAATATATATTATATATACAAAGTGGAAATAAACAAGTTAACGATTGAACTGTAAAGTGATGGTAGATGATTAAAACTAGCTATATGACAAATAAGGCACATAAATGTTCAAACGATGTCATTCAGTTAATATTTATTATCACTAGAATAAACGATGCAGCAATAAACTGATTTTAACTAAACAAGTATTGAACAGAAACAAAATTTCGTATAATATTATATACAAAATTTAACTCATTTAAATATTACCTGTTCTTAATCTTCTAGCTTCACTCCTACGAGTCGGCAGGTATATACAGTGACTATACCTCTCATAAATTTGATGTTTCTTTTTAGGCATTTAGCTTCAGACTAATTGTCAACGATTAAAACTAGGTAAATGTAACTATCAATAGAAATATAGGGCACAAATATGTTTTCTGAGGGGATTTTTTCTGGGGGGATTTTTTCTGCTGGGGATTTTTTCTGCTGGGGATTTCTTTTGCCGGGGGATTTTTTCATGTTTTTTTTCCCGGTTACCGGCTTTTGGTTCCAAAGCAGATGTTAAACCTATACTAAATTGATCATTTCATTATTAAACTTTCATTTCACAATTTATCTAGAACTATGAAAACTAAGAGTTTTCCAAATTATAAGGCCCGGATATTATTCTCTGTTAAAGCTAAATGGTTGATTGAAAAAATGTTTTTATTATAAATAAAACATGATATCAAGATCTACTAACGGTAATACATTGCAAGTAAGTTTCTCTGGTATTCCATGGTTCATTTATCATCGTCTGATCAGTGTAAATCGATCTATATTGATTTGTGATTAATTTTGGTTCGTTCAATTCTCCATTCGATCAATTGTTGTGCGACTAATTTTCCATTGATTAATTTTCAGTTCGACCAATTTTTCATTCAATCAATTTTCAATTCGATCAATTTTCCATTCGATCAATTTTCCATTTGATCAATTTTCCATTCGACTAATTTTCCATTCGATCAATTTTCCATTCGATCAATTTTCCATTCGATCAATTATCTGTTCGATCAATTTTCCATTCGACTAATTTTCCATTCGACTAGTTTTCCATTCGACTAATTTTCCATTCGATCAATTTTCCATTCGATCAATTTTCCATTCGATCAATTTTCCATTCGATCAATTTTCCATTCGATCAATTTTCCATTCGATCAATTTTCCATTCGATCAATTTTCCATTCGATCAATTTTCCCTTCGATAAATTGCTTTCGATAAATTGCTTTCGATAAATATTCCGAGTCCCGATATTTTCACCATGGTGACACTATAATTCGTGCCATGCTTATATACCACCAACCTACTCTCTGTCAGCACTAGGGCTACTATAATAGACTACAGTTTCATGCACAAAAACAATGTGTACTGCAATTGCTAGTTGACAGAATATCGCTATCATGAACTTAATATAAGTTAACCATAAATGTATTCGTTATTAGTTTTCATATGTTTGAATGCTTCAATAATGATAAATTTCATATCAATATTACTAATTATCTAGATTTTACTATATATTTTATAGTGTGATAGTAATTGTGTAATTGGCGATTTATTCGATATTTATGGATATAAATATTTTTCTTCGGTAGGTTTTCAATTATCTGAATCAATCGAACTGGTTCATTTCAGTAATGAATTACTTTAAAGTCAACATGAAATTAGAACAACTATATAGCCGAGAGATAACTATTTTTTACAGGCGTATACATCATTTATATATAAAAACAACTTCAATTCCTTCCCTCAAACTGTTCTGCTAGTCTTATTAAAAAAATTATACAATTATAATACCACAAATTTAATTTTATAAAGGGCGTACCATCAAACAATTCTGAATTTTAAACTTTCATAATTTCTTTAAAATATGTTAGATTTTAATTTTGTTTGTTTTTAATAATTGGAAGTCTTGGGAAATTTATCATTTTTGTTTATATTTAACTATCATTAAATGCATGCTATGAAAATCAATTACTGACTGGATCATCAAAACTCCATTAGCAACTAAGTAGATCAAGAACTTCCCGTAAGTTTAGAACTCATTATACACCAGGAATATTCGTCCAAGTAAGGAGTAATTGCACACAATTTTTTTTATATCAATTTCATGTGAGGAGAAAATAATTTGTTTGAAGTACACTTCTTTTTATTTAAATGTAATTTAATTCTAGTGTATATTAGGTGCTGGAGGTAATATGCTCATAAAAGCAATACACTACATAAAAGTTTTTTTTTTTTTTTAACTGATATGTAATATAAATTGAGGTAATACTTAGGTAATAATTTAAAAAATGGAATTGTTTTAAATCATTCAAACAAATATTAAGGAAATTATTTAAATTTATAATGTGGTATACTAAGATTATATACGTACGATTTATTGAAGTATACAATTTAAAGTTCTTAATTAGTGAACAGGAATGATTTTCATTAAAGTGAATAATAAAATTGAGTTGATGCTATTTTTATATAATATTATATTGTTAGTTTTGAGAGAATACGAAATTAAAAAAGTGTGTCTTTCAGATGAATTTTGTTTTTAATTCCCTGGTAGCAATGATTCTCGTGTCAATATTGTCATAAAATTACCAATATTATCACAATATTGGGACAACATTACTAATATCGTGACAACATTGGCAATATTGGGACAACATTGGCAATATTGGGAAAACATTGGCAATTTTGGGAAAACATTGGCAATATTGGGAAAACAATGGCAATATTGGGAAAACATTGGCAATATTGTCGTAATACTGCCAATGTTGTAACACTATTGCCAAGATTATCTCAATATTGCCTAAATTGTCACAATATTAGTAATGTTGTCCCAATATTGTCACAATATGACCGATGTTGTCCAATATTGCCAATGTCGTTCCAATATTGTCACAATATTGCGAATTTTTCCCCAAAATTGGCAATATTGCCAATGTTGTCCCAATATTGCCAATGCTATCCCAATATTGCCAATGATATCCCAATATTGCCAATGTTATCCCAATATTGCCAATGTTGTCCCAATATTATCGCAAGGTAAATTACTACCTGGTTTGGCTACGAGCATACCAAGCGCAGTGCAGTGAATTTTATTTCTGTGTGCGATGGTACCATCTTATGTAGTTCTATAATGACTAAATAATAGACCATTAATCGCTAAAGTTTAACATGTTAAGTTAGCACATCGCTTCAATAACTCTCAAAGTCTCTTTAGTAATTAGAATGAGGCTCATTAATAATGCATTAATCTTTTAATCTAAAATGTTCATTCGATCATAATGGATATTTTTAAATTGAACTAAAAATTAATTCCTGAAGCGAATTTTAAATTGAAGACAGATATTTTGGTGTGATGGTTACAGAACAGCTTAAAATAAATCTTTCTGTTTCTGAACTTCTTAACTAATAAAATGTTGTCCAGTTACCACCGAATATATATCTTTTAAAACTAATACTATACTTTATATACATGAAAATCAATATTAAGCTCTGGAATTCTCTAGGTAGAACTTTCCTTTTGCTAAATTTTCCGATTTTGGTTCCAAAGCAGTCGTGAAATCTCATGTTCATTCGATCTGATGATAAATTGTTTAATTTAATAATATAAATAGAGTTTATATATCTTTATCAACGTGAATGAATGCATGAAAAAAACTAAAAAATGAGTACTCGATGAGCACGTACCTTCGCCACCGCTTCATTTCTTTTTTCATTTAGATCCTTCCTTGACCTTGACCTTCGACTTGATCGCTCCCAAAATTTAATCAAATGTTTCCTGAATAATGATCGATCGACCGTCCTACCAAATTTCAGGCAATTTAGTTAAATACTGTTTAAATTATGGGAATAGCTATATTACAAATAAATAAAATTCGATAATAATATAACCTTTTGCAATTTTTTAATAATAAAAATATCGCTGATTAAAACATAACCTTTTGCAATTTAACGAATGTGAAATAATAAACCATAGTATCCAAGTATTTACATTGAATTATAATGACATTCATTTATAGTTTGTAAAGTATCGATCGACTAAATAATTAAGTTCACAAAGCTGGTCGATGAACCATGATGGCTATTGTCAAGTCGAAAAACTTAAAAAAATTATTTCGTGCTATTCGCGCACCACATTCATTTGTTTGAGTACCAGTTACAAACTTTGAATATTAAGTGATTTATTTTCGTTTCGTTTCTGTTTCATTTAGTTTCATGTACTTTATATTTATTTTCCAATTATTATTTAGATGTATAAGGTTCATAAGACCTGTATTTAGTATTCCTTATCTTAAGTGTCCATTTCAAATAGATATAGTCAATAATAATATCACAGTGAGTAGGTTTAGATAGATTAAATAGGTAACATTTAATTCGTAGTTTTTTGGTTCACCAGACCAATGAATACCAAATGTTCCAATGCTACGTGGACATCAAAACTCAATGATTTGAATCAAGCATGCACGTGAACCAATCAGAGAGTTATGGGTGCGTGACGTCATTGGTTGAAATAGAAAATATAATCGTTTTCTATACAGCAAGTTGTACAGAGGACACTCATTTATCGATTCAGTTTTCTATATTATTTAAGGATGAATAAATTCGGACCTTTTCTGTTTGCTGGCCGCACGGACAATAATCGAAATAAAATAATAAATTACAAGGGTATCATACTTACTGACTTCTGATTTTCAATGACCTCTGCTTTATGAGAACAACTCTCATTGATAAGTTATATTCTAAATAAGTTATTTGAGTTAACAATGTCCATTTATCCAATGAAATTATTTCAAGCAAGCCCCGCTTTAGGTACAACTCACTTTAACAAAAGTGGTACTTATTTCGAGTCATGTTTCGAAATAAGAACTGTTCGTAGACATACAAAACGGAGACAATTTTTTGTGATTATTTCACGGTAACAAAATAAAATCAAAATTATAATCCAGATGAGGTTATTAGAAGCAATTGGTTCAGAAATTCAACATGTCCCATTTTAGGGTTAGTTCCGTGTTATTGCACGGTTTCATATTTTTTTAAACACGTGAAAAAAAAATATTCCATAGAGCAAAAAATTGCCGTTTGTTAATTAAAGCACAATAATTATAGAAATATAAGTATTTATTAATTACTCACCTATGACAGTTAAGCTATAGATGGATTTTAAAACACTTAATAAATGCCCGACTTTTAAACATTTTCGTCACAGTCACAAACAATGAAAGACTGCATATTATTAATAATATGCTTATATACGTTTTACTCTAATAATAAATTTTCTTTCTATAACTCAAAGAAAATGAGGTATAAATCAAGGAGTGACAATTCTAAATTTCTTGTTAGTTTTATTCGCTTTAGTTACCGTTTCGTAACTAAAGCGAGACGTGATTTGGTTACTAAATATCCCATATGTTTCTCAGTTTCTGAGAGACTGTCAGACTGAGACTATTGAATAATAATTGAGGTGATCAAACTCTCTCCAAGATCTCAAATTTCTAAAATTGGGCTCAGATTGGTCTCAGAGGACAGAGTCTTGGGAAAATGTTCCATATTCTGCAGACTGGAAGTATAGAGTAGGTAGGTACCTAGCCTATAATAGGAATTTGTACCTAGGTGGTTACACTCATTGATGGAAGAGGAAAATGAAGAGGTGATGAAGCTAACTAGTTTACCAAACCCAAAAATAAAAAACCTCTTAGTTGAAGAAGATTACGCTAGGGCCATCCTCTAAAGCTGCGCTTAAAAATAACAATATGGTAGAATTAAAAATCATTACATAATCCATAATACAACAGTTCAGTGCCCTTCACTTAGCATAGAGCCTCTGGGGGCTTATAAATTGAAAAACGAAAATAAATCACTTAGAATGATACAAGAAATAATTGAGCATAAAATAAGAGAAAACGAATACAGGTAATTTCTATGATGAAGAAGTGTATGATTTGATTGCTAATTTTCCTTTGACATTTCACTAAAACTATAATTTTGAATATACTATAATAACTAAGATGAACAGAGAACTATAATAACAAGATGAACAGAGAGAATGTATGCTCAAATCATAATAAATTCACAACAAAAAAATAATAATAAACAATAAAAAATATAAGAATTTATCCATGGGTCAGAGCATATAGTTTTCAAAAAGAAAGAAGATGCTACTGACAATTTTCGACTAATTTATTGTACGAAAGTTTGATATTAAATTACATTATAAGAAAAAAAAGAAGCAATGGCCCATACACGTATAATATCCAGAAACTTAGTGTGACGTCACGACTTGATCATTCTATTAGATTGAATGCAAAATATAAATATACTTATAACTCTTGTTGAAATCTGATCATCATAGAAAAAATATATGTATTAATTACCATACAACGGAAGTAAATAATAAGTAAAAGTATTTTATGTACAAACACAATCAATATATATTTATGGGGTTTAACTGGGAGGGCTCAATTTAGGGTATTATATTTAGAGGAAACCAAAATGGAAACGATCATTGTGTAGTAATATTTTTAGAAAACTATGCAAAAGCAGTAATATTTTTTGGAAAAGACAGATTAGGGGAAAAACCATTAGGAAACACATAATTACGAATATCATAAAATGGTAAAAAATTATTAAAGGTAAAACTCTTTGAGGTAAATTATTATGGAAGAAATTATTTAGGAAATATACAATTCAGAAAATACTAATTATGAGTAATTTTTTTCGAAAAATTAAAATAGAGTAATATCTATTATAATATTTTACCTCAAATGGGTGTCACCCGAAGAGGGCCAGTGTCATTTCCTGATTGATTTTGTGCTGGGTACAACAGTTCGCAAGAAGTTGATGCCTGTGAAATGAGGAAGGAGTAATAAATAGAAAGTATGCATATTTAATCTGTCATCTTCGTCAATAGTCAATTAAATATTCTCTTTTCTAATCATTTTCAGTAGCTATGAATATATTAGTACAATCAAATAGTTCTTTATGATCATCTTTAAAATTTATCCTTTATTTTAAGTAAGGTTGGCAGTGTTATTTGCTCGTATCCTAATATTTAGAAAACGAAAGTAATATCGAATTGTAAGTAAATGTAGATTATTACAGATGGATATGATTAGTAAGTGAATTAGAAATGATTTTTTAATACACAATATAGCTATCTACAACCTCTAAGCTGAATTTTTTTTGTTGTTTTGAGACTCTACCTCTTGAGTTTTGTTGTCCAGAAATCCTCTGCAAGTAGAAAAAGTCTCGAACAGACAATGGAACAATGAACCTAGTGGAGATTCCTTGAGATGATGTCCTTTTTCACGGATCTAACGGTCTAACCTCTATCTCAACGCTCTTGTAATGGACTCCCAGAACTAAGAACCGCTTGAGAACCAACATCATGAGCAACACCTGAAGAAACATTTTTGAAATCATCTTCACTTCGCTAAACCAAATAAGCGAATATTCGTTCCAGAACATGTATCTATAAATATTTAGATATCTGACCTGTGTGTCATAAAGTGCAGTAAAATAAGATGGCTTTATAAAATATCGTGTTCAAATATCGTAAGACAATTTCTAGAATATTTAATACTTATGTCAATAGAACGCATTCAATTCGAGGAATCCATACCTAATCGAAATATGATTACATTCGTGAAAAATGTACTAGGTAGGAATTTGTCAATTATTTGAAAAGTGTTTTCTTTGTTCATAGTTTGAAAAATGCACTCTTTTTTTAATAATTTTAAAGAAATTAAATTTACTCTTTGACATTATTATTTCATGACCATCAACTATTTTATTATTTACAAACGACAATAAGGTTGATATGATAAACTACAGTTCCTAATCGCAAGGAACAATATTGCTTATTTGTAACTGCTTTATGTTCCTTATTAAAATCTGTATGATTCTTGTTAGCTACAAGTATGTGCGATAAAATGGAATTTTAAGGAATTCTTTAATCAGTGAGACCCTAAGTGAAAAATAAGGAATACTTACTGGAAGAGAGGATAGTCAATCTAGAATAGGATTCCATTTGGATGAAGAACCAACTTAGTCAGGTCACTCACTAACACGCGGAAGCATCAAAGATAGAAATGTACTCTAACGAAATAGCTAAATTGCCTGAACAAACATCTAGAGAAGACCCCTTGCTTGAATCTGGACTATGACGGGGAGTGGTAGAATATTTAAAATATTTTACTAATTGACGCAAGATATATATAAATACTTATTTGTTGATTGAATAAAAACACTAAGATAATTATTATTAATTTTTTGTTGAAAAATGAAAAAAATTGTTTTATTTATAAATTGAATGATATGACGCACTGATAGAACTCTTTCTTTCTAGTTCTATAGGTTCTTTGCCTAAGGTAACTTGCAGAAGTATACTCCAAGTTTCTTTAGTCTTAGGGCCTGAAGAAGCCTTATGGTTGAACAGTTTAATGATTGAGATAAGAGAGTAGATAAATGGGGATAAAAAAAACACTTGTAAGAAACGAAACATTCACTATTCAATACTGTCGATAAAATTTAGTACAACAAATTTTGAGTCTAAGTAAGAGTTGAGACGAGGGAATTTCTCACGAGAGAACTTGGTCACAACTAGGAATCCGATTTCACACTCTTCTTCTAGTTAGGTGATAGATCCTTATATACCTTAACTACTCTCCAACCTTCTAGGTACAAGGTTAGGGTACGTCAAGGTTTTGAGCTAACTTTGGCGTTTCATTGTGTTAGTAAGGATAACACTAATTGCGTTGTTTTTCTACCGAAAAATCTTGCAGGTAATTAGATGAATTCTTGCAGGTAATTAGAGGTTTCATTGTGTTAGCAACTAATTACTACTAATTGTCTTGTTTTTCTCGCCTAAACTCTAGCAGATAATTAGACACTCGCTATCATAAAAACATTTTGTTAACATAGTATAATAGTATAATATTACTGGTATTACTGGTAGTGAAAGTATTATCTACGTGAAGTTCTACTATCTACTTTAAAGCTGAAGCTTGGTGAAGCGGTTGTTACACATTCCCCGCGAAAAATGGAAAAAAAAATAATAAGCGGTAAGCATAACCTTATTATTTTTTTTTTTATTATCTAAATTATTCCAATATAATTTTCAATGATGTCCTCATCATGTTTACTAGCGAAGCGATAAATACCAGTTAGTTGCAACATCTAAGTTATAAATTCCTTAAACAACAATGTTTATACTCTTGATTCAAATTGCATAGTAATAGAAAATATGTGTTGTATTTGTGTGTGTTGATGTTCTGTCTTCCATGGTCCTTGCGGATGCGCTGCTGGGCGTCTGAGGACTAGTGGAAGGTCTCGTCCTTGCAATGTAGGTCACGTCCTTGCAATGTAGGTCACGTCCTTGCCTTCTGCTGAGGTTCCTCCCAACCAGTTATGTCATTGCGATTGGTTACGCGTGTTGTAGTTCGGAGATCGAAAGGTTTACTCAGGAACGTGTGTATGTGTGTATGGAATGAACAAATTAATTAATACATTATATAACTTAATCAATTAGTTTAGCTATTTGTGATTGACCTTTAAACTTAGCCTTGAACGAAGAAGGTGTGAGTTAATCACCAACCATTGTCTTCAACGTGGTTCCATGAATAAAGTTATGCAATACACAAATAACTAAACATGTATTTCATATTTAACCATTTCACATATTACATTCATTATTACAATAGCTATATGTATATTCAAGAGTTTTGCACATTATATATTTAGCATCAATATTCTTAACCTTATTTAATACTACTTGGTTAGTTCAAACAATCATGATTATATATAAAGCGTAAATACTACTTGGTTAGTTCAAACAATCATGATTATATATAAAGCGTAAAGGATATAGCATAATATAGTATACTTAATATTATTATGTCAACCTTAAGTCTTGGTCAGAACCTGTTTAGTAGTTATTATAAGCTTTCAATGGAATTTCAGTTACACTGTTTTGGGAGTCAGAGAGTGAAGGATATAACTTAGTTTTGGTGTTGGTCCCTATTGTCCTTGACGACTGTTTTGACCTATTAGAGTCTCGTGGCCTATTTCTAGAACGGTTCCTTATTGTCCTTACCGACTTCTTCACTTTCTTACTTCCTGCTGTTAGTCTCTTACCTACTGAAGATCTGACTGAGCTGGCACTGTTTAAACTTTTCAATGATATATTGTCTACGTCATTCCTAATCTTTCCCAATTTGTGTCTCACTCTACGGAAACTGTTTCTCAATGGCAAGGTTAGTGAGTCTCTAGACGAAAATGTCTTCCCTGTTTCTAAGTCCCTGTCCTGAACTCCTTTCCTTTCTCTATATTTCAGGAAATAAAGAATCAATACCAATAACAAATTTATGATTACCAATACTAATAAACTTCCTTGTGTTACTATCGAATATGTTTGTACTTCTTCGATGGTGAGATCCATGTCATCAAAAGGTATTACGAATGGATTATTGGATGGTAATTCATCTATCAATTCTTTTATAGTTTCATGGACTGTGAAACTTTCATTTATATTTATAATTGGTAAGTCTGTGATATCAAACGGGTTTTCCCTCTTCTCTGTCACTAAACGTTCAATATCTATTTCATGTCTCAGTTTTGCATGCCATGTTACCTGCTCAGTTTTTATGTCACAGTTAAGTGGCACGTAATGTAACCCTAATAAGTTATCTCTCACTATACCTGTTGGACATTCTAACTCAATAGGCATTCTAGTCACAGTGTATATTAGTCGGTTAGTTGTTGTGCTTTCCAAGTAAAATCCATCTTTTGTTCCTAATTTCTTAAAGTTACAAAGTTGAACTATTGTTTCGACGTCACCTAAAAATGCAGCTAATTCACATGAACTGTGATTAAATATCCACGCTGGTTCTGTAGTTCGTAATATATGCGTTTGATTATCTAATGAATATAAGTTTGTCTTGTCTGTACTTATATACTGTTTACTATCAAACAAAAACGTGTTCTGAACGATTGGTATGACTAACCTGTTTTCCAACTTCATTGGGTGAGGAGTTAACGTTACTACCTTATATTTCTGTTTATATACTAATGGGATTTGTGCCATGAATTCTAGTCTTCCTAGATTCTTAATAGTTATGTAAGCAAGTAATTGATCTATCGTGAATCTATCTATATTTTCTATGGGAAATTCTAACTCTGGATAAAACTTGAGTCCTTCCTCTACCACTGCTCTAATTGTTTTAACGTCTAACATAACGGTATTCAAGTTTCCCGATCTAAGTAACGTCAATGTATTCTCTGTTATTCGAATGAGCATTATAGCTTGGAGACAAGCCTGTTTCAACTGGTCGAAGTTCCAGTTAAACATCTGTCTACGTTCACTATTTTCTAGAGCATTGTTTAAATATTTCAAGATCACTTTTACGTCTCTAATCGAATCTGACGTATTCTTAGCTAGCATGTCAATACGGCTATTAGTGATATGAATCTTTTTATCTACTTTTGAGATATTTTCGTTTATAGTTTTAATCTCGTCAGTGTGATCGGTCCCTCCAAATAGAGATCCGACTACTCCTCCCCCTATTGCTCCTACTGCTAATCCAACTCCCAGTCCTACGAAAGCTTGTGGGTCATTAGGATTAACTATACCCTGCGGTCTGGCTTCACCTAGATACGAGGCTACGTTATTTGGATTGTCATTATTTTCGTTGTCCAACATAGTCCAGGTTTTGTTCAGTCTTTGTTGCAGTTTTCCATAATTTGCGTTTATTTCGTCGTGTAAACTATAACACAGCATATTGAAATTTAGATAATCTACAATTTCTATGTAAGACATTTCTATCTTAAAAAGTACAAATGAGATTCTACGAACAAAAAGATCATTCTCCTTAACACTACCTAGAACCATCGAACCAAGAAGAGACTCTATGGTTTTGTGTGTTAAATGGAGGTTCAGAATTATCTGTTTGCACAAATCTGTGACGAATTTTAATTGAATTGGAGCTAAAAGTATCACACCTTCCGTCCTGGCCGATCCGTCCCACTGCCAAGCTGACATAGGTACTACGTCTGCCGCCAGGGTTGCACAACAGACACAGCTGAGCGCGGCGATGGCCTGGGGCGCCCACACTGAAAGGTCCACATGTGTTAAATCTAGTACATATATATATATATATCTTTATAGTAACTTACATTCTATTTTCAATACATTATTTCTTATACATTAAATTTACTCCCGTTACATTACCGGGGCCTTAAGTTATACGTTCGCTTCATTTTAGGCTTGGTTATCTTTTTTACTCCTTTGTCAGCTTCTATCTCTACTTCATCGGGTTTTATTTGTATCGCATGTCTGGCAATTAATTTGTCCGGATGGATCACGTATGTCTCCGTTGATCCTACTTTTCGTATTTTTATCCGGTTTCCTTGTTTGTCCGCGACAACGAACGGTCCTGTTATTGGCATATCTAGTTTTCGATGACTAACTTGTTTTTTTCAGATTAGCATATACACGACTGCCTACCGTTATATCTTTGTTTGTTCGATTTTGATTAGTATTTTGCGTCACGGTTGCCTGAATTTTCTCCAGATGCTTTTTACAATGTTCCCGAATCTGCGTAACTCGCCTTAGTCTAATAGCTAGATCATCTTCACCATAATCTAGACGCGGCGGTACCAACGACTCTGTCGGGCTGTCGAACCCAAATAACGCAAAGAAAGGTGTTTCTCCTAACGAAGCGTTATAACTGTTATTGATTGCTAATTGAATGACTGGCATTAGTTCGTCCCAGTCGTTTACTGCTAGCGTATTCGTATATATCCTAAGCAATTTTGCCGTCTCCCTATTTATTCGTTCTGCTAAACCTTGAGACTGAGGATGATACGGAACTATTTCCTTCTTCTTGATGTTATAATACTGGCAGAATTTTGCCATTTTTTCTCCTACATATTCAGGTGCATTGTCGCTTAGCAATACCTCGAATGATCCATATTGCGCTATTACCATCCTCAGGGCTTCTAGAATACTGTCTACTTCTTTATTTGGGATTGGCCATAAGACCGTATACCTTGTGCAGTAATCTCTAAATGATATTATATACCTATTACCCTTCTCCGTGATTGGTAACGGTCCGAGGATATCTGTTGTGACCGCTGAGAACGGTTTTCCTGGAATGGGATATTCACCTTGCGGTATGGGTTTCGGGGTGGTTTTCGCTCTCAAGCACGGCTCGCATTGCGCGATAAACCCCTCTATTAGATTAGTTTCCTGTTTGTTGTAGAAACTTTTCCGGAACGTCTTCATGGTCCTTCTTTGTCCATTATGCCCCGCGGTTGTATCGTTATGTACTATACTGAAAGCTTTGTGCATTAGATTGTCGGGTATATACGGTACTAGATAAGTATCTGTTAAATGGTGTGCTCGCGTAATTTTACGGACAACGTAAATTATATCTCTTAGTATTTTATACCGCTCTATCTTACCCGTTGGGTCTATTTTGGTTTCTTTCATGTCTTTTCTTATCCTTTGACATTGTAGATCCTTTTTCTGTCCCTTTCGTAGTTCTAATTCCGTCCAGCTTACCTTAGGTGGTAGGTATGATTGTAACCCTCCTTCCTCTTGGTCACTGGTTTCGGTTTCTCCGTTCTGGGTTTCTGGTTCCCCGTTCTGGGTTTCTGTTTTCCCGTTCTGGGTTTCTGTTTTCCCGTTCTGGGTTTCTTCCAATGCATTCACTTTCTCAATCAGTTTTTCATCCAGCGATAACGGTACATCCTCACATTGTTTCTCGATCTCTACTAGTCTTGATAATACATCTGCAAACAGGTTTTCCTTACCCGGTAGGTATTTTAACTGTATCTTATACTCTTGAGCTAAGAGCATCCAACGGTTAATTGCGTGATCCTTCGTTGTTTTGTGGATGATGTTTACCAACGGCTTATGGTCACTGTAAACAGTGACGTTGTAGTGGAGTATCAGTGTCCTGAACTGCTCCAACGCAAAAATCAGTGCTAAGGCCTCTCTTTTGGTGGTGGAGTACTGCCTTTGAGCGCTGTTGAGACTCTTCGATACAAAGGAAATAGGGTGCAGTATCCCCTGTTTGGTTTGCATCAAAACCGCACCTAGACCCTGTCCGAAGCATCGGTGAAGAGGAACCAGTCTTTTCCGAAGTCAGGAAAAGCTAATACAGGTGGAGAACATAGTTTCTCCTTCAGCGTATCTACTGCTTTCTTTTCTTCCTCTCCCCATTTAAACTTTACTCCCTTCTTAAGGAGCTGATACAAAGGGTCTGCTATTTGTGCGAACTGTCGCACGAAACGCCTGTAGTAATTGGTTGCTCCAAGGAATGACTGGACGGTTTTCCTTGAAGTTGGGTAGGGTAGATTTTTCACGCTTCTGATCCTTTCTTCATTCATCTTAAGACCGTCTCGATTTATAGTGTATCCTAGGAACTTGACTTCTGTCGTGAAGAAATCACATTTCTTTACTTTAATCTTTAGGTTAACTTCTGCCAACCTTTGTAGTACCTCTTCTAATTTTGATAAATGCGACTCTTCGTCTTCCGAGAAGACCAGGATATCGTCCATATACGACAGACATTCCACTCCGATCACTTCATACAGCGCCTCGTTGATCACTCTACTGAAGAACCCGGGTGCCGTGGACAAGCCAAACGGCATACGGGCATACTCATACTTAGAGTTACCAACAGTAAAGGCGGTCTTGTATTGATCTCTCGGACAGATTGAAATCTGGTTGTAGGCACTAGCCAAATCAAGAGAAGACATGAACGTCGTATGTTTTATGGACGATATAATTTCTGATATTTTGGGAATTGGGAATTTTAAGGGTACAAGTTTTTTGTTCAATTCCCTGTAGTCAAGACAGGGTCTTATGCTTCCATCGGGCTTTTTTACGATCAACATCGGTGCGTTGTAGTTGCTCTTCGACTTGTGAATTATCTTCTCCTTTAATAATTTCTTGATTTCCTTGTTGAGTGGTTCCTGTTCTGCCACTGGTATCTGATAAGGTCTTTTGTTGACTATCTCGTCATCCGTAAGTGGAAGTTGCAGTTGCTCTCCTAGGTAATGGCCTAGAGGCTCTCCTTCCTGCCAACATACCTGTCGGTAGGTGTTGAGTAGCTTCAGCACCCTCGACTTCATCTCCTTATTTGGACATCTTATGTCTTCCATCCTTAAAGGTGGCAGCTCCTCTTGTCCTTCTCTCTCCGGTTGACCTACGTCCTTTGACGTTAGTTGATTTATGTTTTCTGAACTTACCACTTCTGCTGTGGATAGCAGCGATCCTTGTTTCCAGACGACATCGTGATCTATTAAGTTAGCTACACTTATCACAATTTTATTTCCTTCCACCTGCGTCACCGTGTTGGCAATTACCAGTCCGGTCCTGGTTTGACGATGGTGGACCAGGATCTCCTGTTGATCCCGTAGTCCTTTTGCTGAAATATGGCAGGTGAGGGTATTCACCGAATTAGCCGGAATTTTAAGAGTTTCCTTGAGATGTATGTTCCTGGGTGTTTCTACTATCCCTCTATCTTCTCTGTTTTCCTCGATTACATTTATTTTGGCATGAGTTTCTCCATATTCAAATTCAGTAGATAAAATCTGCATGCTCATTTGGGTTAGCTGAGGTTCTTTTCCTTGACTTTCCCCTTTATTCATAAAGTTTATCTTCTGTTCTGGGAAATTTAATATAGTATGCTGTAACACGTTCATTCCAAGTAGGATCTGAAATTTGAGGTCTCTGTTATTCTTGAAGACAAGGAATTCCCCTAGAAATTGTCCCCCTGGAGTTTTTATTACTAACTCCAACTTTCCTTTAATTGGGATTTCTTTACTTTGAGCGTCTAACACTCTTCTATTTTGTGGTTTCAATTTAATTCCTTTACCCATTTTATCTATCAATTTCTCGCTGAGAAGGCTTATTGTTGCGCCGGTATCTATAATTCCTTTTCGTTTTTGTCCGTTAAAGATAATTCTTACTGTGGGACTATGCCTCCTTCCGGCGTCTTGTGCTCCTCTTAGTCATTCGCTCTCGTCTGACTCTATATGGTCAGGTGAGTCTTCTTCTTCTTGTACTTGGTTTATTTGCTCCCGTTTCCTATCATTATACCGATATTGTTGGGGCTTGTTCCCGGACCTTGTCCGACATTGTTTCTTTGTGTGGCCTCTGCGACCGCATTGTCCGCAGTTAGCGCGACATTTTTCTTCCTCATGGTTGTGCCTCCCACAGTTGTAGCAGTAAGGTACTCCATCCTTCCGCCTTTTCCTGCAGTCTTTTATTTGATGACCTTTCCTGTTGCAGTAATTACAAATGTTTACTTTGTTGTTTTTGGCTTTGCAGTCGCGGGCCCAATGACCTGATCTCCCACAGTAGAAACAATTCTGTTCTCCACGGTTGGATCTCTTGGGTTCCGCTTGCATTGCGTACAGCACTTCTGAGGTAGCTACAGGCGTCCTTTTTCTTCGATTCGCCTCCTGCGTAGCGTCTTCCTTCATTGACCAATTTATCGCTTCCGCCATTAGAGTGGTGGAAGTGGTATCTGGAGTAATCTTTGCTACTTTTTTGTATACAGGTTCTGGAAGGTGCACAGACATGACTAGGTGCATGAGAAGGTTCTGAAGGATCTCTCCCAGCCCAATTTGAGGTGCTCTCCCTTCTATCGCGGTTGGTTCCTCTTCTCCAGCTGGTGGTTCCTCTGGTCCTTCGGGTTCCGACTCATCTTGCAGTTCTGGAGGTTGTGGTGGTGATCTTGCTGACGTTGACGCCTCCGGTGTTGTCGCCCTGGTCAGTCTGATGTCCACATCTGGATCCCCCTCATCGCTTCCTCCTTCATCATCCTGAGGCGATGGCCCCCCGGGTCTGGCTCTTCTCTCCCTAGCTAATATTCGCGGCTCTGCTACTACACTATGGGCTCCTATACGGAGGGCGCGCATTTTATTATTACAAAGATATGCGTCTACTACCGAGCGACTCTGGGCTTGTAACTGCGCGATATCTGTAACGGGATTTTCAAGCCCGTTTTTTAGCAACGCAGCTGCGGCAACCTTTAGATCGGAGGTTGCAAAACACGGGTATATTTTCAACAAATCACTACATAATTGTCTATAAGAGATCGGTTTTCCCGCATAAGAAGCGATATACTTTCTTGCGTCGCCAACATTCGGGTCAATTAGCGAATTTAAGATTCGCACTTTCTGACCATCCTCTTGGATGTTGTGTAGGGCAATGTGCCCATCAACAGCGCGTAGGAAGTTACGAATATCTATGGTCTGCCCAGATCCCGGAGCTTCACCACTACATGGAAGTCCTGAGAACCTAGGTAGTCCATCTAAGATAGTAACTTGACGCAGCTGTTGCATGTTGCCGTGTTTTATTTCTAAAACACTCGATCCAGTATACTTTTATTTAATTAGATTTCAATTATATCACGAGTTCTTAGTGTGCGCTCTTTATTTCGATTTTGAATCTTTGATTTCTGACGCATTAATTGCCTGACACCGACACTTGCATTTACTACTATTTGACACAATATTCTACCATGTACAATAATATAACAATATACTCTTATAATGTAACTACAATAAACACAATTATTCCTGTGCTCTGCTTCCTTGGTAAATATTTGTCTAAGGTGACGGGTACTCACTTGTTGCCTTGTTCAGTTTGATACCTTACTTCAACAAGTCTATTCGACGACTGACTCCGCTGCTTCTCTCCCAGATATCCTGATGGTGACCTCTAACGGTACTCTGGTTGTTATTGCAGGTTGCAGCCACTGTTCCCCGTAGTTCAGCTCGCCTTGTTATTGTGTTGTCTCCTGTGAGGTTATTGCACTGGCTCCAAGCTCTCACGTGCTCTTCTCTGCTGGACTGGTTGGTTCTCTTGAACTGGACAGTACTGGCTCCAAGCTCTTACGCACACAATCCGTTGATTTAGTCAGCTCTTTTTGATCGTCAGTATACTGGCCCCTGGCTCTTACGTACACCACCTGTTAATCTAGTCAGCTCTCTTGAACGTCACTGTACTGGCTCCCAGCTCTTACGTATTTAGAATTTGACGAGCAGGTATTTTAACCTTTGAGTAACTGACCTTATGTTCTTCCTAGTGTGTTCTCTCTTTTAGCTGAACTCGTATTTCTTAGCCCAGCCTTTCAATAAAGCTGGTCCAGATCTCACGATCTCTCTTGATGGACTTATAATACGTATTAGGACCCAATCCTCACGGATTTACTTGCAGATCTGTTTCGTATAAGGCTAAGGTACGGTTCACTATGTTGTTTGTCCGGTAGGTTTCTAAATTCTTACCGGTATCACCTCTTCTGTCGGGTGATGTTGTAACAGATCTCCCTGTAGATCTTGCTAACTGTTTCCGTGAGTTGAGTGCTAAGCTGCAGAGTCCACTGCCTTAGCTGCACTCTCTAGTCTCCCACTCAAAAATGTTGTAGTGGTTCGGCGCGTTAAAACGACACTGTATTAATACGGAGTTTTATTTCACCTCTTAACTCTTGACTCTTATTGTTATTTTCTCCCAGATATCTTCTCTCTCAATCTATGTTAACCGATAACTATCATCAGGCCCGACGTTGGGCGCCAGTGATAGAACTCTTTCTTTCTAGTTCTATAGGTTCTTTGCCTAAGGTAACTTGCAGAAGTATACTCCAAGTTTCTTTAGTCTTAGGGCCTGAAGAAGCCTTATGGTTGAACAGTTTAATGATTGAGATAAGAGAGTAGATAAATGGGGATAAAAAAAACACTTGTAAGAAACGAAACATTCACTATTCAATACTGTCGATAAAATTTAGTACAACAAATTTTGAGTCTAAGTAAGAGTTGAGACGAGGGAATTTCTCACGAGAGAACTTGGTCACAACTAGGAATCCGATTTCACACTCTTCTTCTAGTTAGGTGATAGATCCTTATATACCTTAACTACTCTCCAACCTTCTAGGTACAAGGTTAGGGTACGTCAAGGTTTTGAGCTAACTTTGGCGTTTCATTGTGTTAGTAAGGATAACACTAATTGCGTTGTTTTTCTACCGAAAAATCTTGCAGGTAATTAGATGAATTCTTGCAGGTAATTAGAGGTTTCATTGTGTTAGCAACTAATTACTACTAATTGTCTTGTTTTTCTCGCCTAAACTCTAGCAGATAATTAGACACTCGCTATCATAAAAACATTTTGTTAACATAGTATAATAGTATAATATTACTGGTATTACTGGTAGTGAAAGTATTATCTACGTGAAGTTCTACTATCTACTTTAAAGCTGAAGCTTGGTGAAGCGGTTGTTACACGCACAGATATACAATAAATAGACACTGAATGAAAACAAAATCTTCAAAGGTATAGCATCACAAGCTTTATGAAGGTACCAAAGATTTGAAGGTACCAAACTGAAGAAACCAAAGATTTGAAGGTATCAAACTGAAGGAACCAAAAATTGAAAGTACCAAAGATTTGAAGATACCAAAGATTTGAAGATACCAAAGATTTGAAGGCACCAATGATTTGAAGGTACCAAAGATTTGAAGGTACCAAAGATTTGAAGGTACCAATGATTTGAAGGTACCAAAAATTTGAAGCTACCAAAAATTTGAAGCTACCAAAGATTTGAAGGTACCAAAGATTTGAAGCTACCAAAGATTTGAAGGTACCAAAGATTTGAAGGTACCAAAGATTTGAAGCTACCAAGAGTTTAAGGCAGACAATGTTTCATTCACCAATTATTTCCTATATTACTATTCATTTCTGGGAGGATAAATGACTAAAGTTAAAACATGAACCAAGTTCCTGACAAACATTTAGATCAATAAGTGCATCAAATACAGAAAATTGTAAGACAGTCTCTAGGTGAGCTTTTATGGTATTTACACAAGTTGGCAGGTAAGAATATCAATACAGTTATTAAAGAATGTCGTAAAAAATGAAGCAGGATTAATGATAGAAATTTCGTTGATAATATTTGAATAACCGAACATTCCCGTAGTGATGATTATAGTGTTTTGGGACACATAGTTGTTTAGGACAGTTCCCGGAAAGAAGCCCACAGAAAAGAAGCGCAAAGAAAAATGCCCACAGGAAAAAAGCCCAAAGGAAAAATGCCCACAAAGCAAAATGCCCACAGGGAAAAATGTCCCACAAATAAAAAAGTCCACTGTTATAAAATCCCACAAGAAAAAAGCCCACAACTATCTAATATTTATAATGAAGAAAAAATAAAGGTGTTTTGAATAAGGGCATAAGTTATTGTAAAAAATCCTAAAATACAGTCGATTTTATTTTATTTCAGTATAGGGTTTAACGTCACCTTTCAGCAATTTCGACAATATAGCCGACGTCAAAAAACAATCTAAAAAAAAGGACAGAAAGAAGCAGTCGAAAAGGAAAATAGCTCCATGAACAAGGTCACTTACCACCGTCGTTGACAAAGCTAATGGATGTAAAAAAAACTCCGTGAATGCGGTCATTTAACAAAGAATGTGACGAAAAAGGTCACAAGCACCAATGGCTGCACTCACAGATGGAAGGGGAATATGAGGAGGTGATAGTAAATAAAGTTTATGAGCCTACATAACAAAAAAATGTAAAAAAAAAAACCTAGAGCTAAAACTGCAAAAAGCGTTAAAGAATATAAAATGGTAAATATGAAAAAAGGCAATACATAATCCAAATAACAACAGTGCGGAACCCAATTGGGACGCCACCCCCCTTCTCTTCCATTCACCACAGAGAGCTTCAGGATAGAGCCCCAGGGTATAATTGGAATGGTAAATTGAAAATCACGGATAATTTTCAAATTTATATACTATAAAATTTAATTTCAACGAGTATACAATTAATCTTAGCGATGAAGACATAGAAAACTAATTGAATATTCTGCCTCTGTAAACTTATGTTCTTATTTAAAACACCTTTAAGTTTTTCTATATTTTAGAAACTATGTAGTTGTGGGCTTTTTTCCTGTGGGCTTTTTTCCTGTGGGCTTTTTTCTGGTTACTGTTTAGGACACATAGTAGTTTAGGATACATAGTAGTTTAGGACACATAGTAGTTTAGGATACATAGTAGTTTAGGACACATAGTAGTTTAGGATACATAGTAGTTTAGGATACATAGTAGTTTAGGATACATAGTAGTTTAGGATACATAGTAGTTTAGGACACATAGTAGTTTAGGACACATAGTAGTTTAGGATACATAGTAGTTTAGGACACATAGTAGTTTAAGACGCACGGTATAGTCTAAGATACATGGTAGTTTAAGACGCACGGTATAGTCTAAGATACATGGTAGTTTAAGACGCACGGTATAGTCTAAGATACATGGTAGTTTAAGACGCACGGTATAGTCTAAGATACATGGTAGTTTAAGACGCACGGTATAGTCTGAGATACATGGTAGTTTAAGACGCACGGTATAGTCTAAGATACATGGTAGTTTAAGACGCACGGTATAGTCTAAGATACATGGTAGTTTAAGACGCACGGTATAGTCTAAGATACATGGTAGTTTAAGACGCACGGTATAGTCTAAGATACATGGTAGTTTAAGACGCACGGTATAGTCTAAGATACATGGTAGTTTAAGACGCACGGTATAGTCTAAGATACATGGTAGTTTAAGACGCATGGTATAGTCTAAGATACATGGTAGTTTAAGACGCATGGTATAGTCTAAGATACATGGTAGTTTAAGACGCATGGTATAGTCTAAGATACATGGTAGTTTAAGAAACATAGCAAATTAAGGGTGTTAGGAAACTTGCTACTGGGAAAACTGACACTGGGAAACTTGCCACTGCGGGAAAACCGCCACTGTGGGAAGATTGCAGCCCGGAAAAATGCCATTGGGTAATATTATTTTCGAAAATATTAAAAATTATACTGAATCAAATATTTATCAGATTTTAATATATTAGAATTATTTACGATCTAAGTGGATTCTTTCGTCGGTGGGGTGGGAGTGAGCTGATATACGCAATTAATCTTGGTTTTATGTTCTCAATTGTTCCTTTAAGATGTTAAATCAATTTATGGTTCTGTACTCTACTATAGTTTGCCGTCCAGTTACTTTCCTCTCATTCACAAGTGTACTTTTCTACGCGTAGTATCTTTATAAAGTCTATAATCTTATGTTTTGTATAGCGTCATGTTACATTTTTTTGTACGATCTATTGATACGCTAACCAAATTGATTATTAATAAGGTTAGATAGTTGAGTTAGCTTTCATCATGTAACTGAAGAATACTTGATTGGTTAGATTTAATACCCTTTCTACAGTCCTATAAAGTAGCGTTTAGTGAATATATTTTGTACGGCTGTCAGATACCTATATATAAACTTCTATCCATTTCTAAGCTTCTCTATTCTATCCGTAAATGTAGATGTTGTTGATTGTGTCCCTTTCTCTATCATGGTTGATTACTTACTGTCCTAATTATGATCCACAAGACTAGCGGCAACTATATTTCCTTAGCCACATGCTTGTTTCGCTTCTTCTTCGGAAGTTCCTTGTACTAACCTTTTATGTTGGTGACTTTCTAAGCAGATTTTATTCTTCTAACACAGCGATGTTTTGTATAGTTTAACTTCTGGCGTAACAGAGGAAGAGTGTGTCTTCGTCTGTGTCTGTATTTTATAATTTTGGTGGTATATGATGCATATATTTTTGTAAACTATATAAATGGGCTTTACCATTTTAACTTTAGGGTAACCAATTTTTTGTCACAATCCCACTTACTGTATTCTCTCTGACGACTCCCAATTATGAAGATTTCACATCTATAAAAAAACGCTCCAATTGCTAACTATTGCAACCAATTGCTAAGTATTATAATTATTTGATTAAAAATAATTTTAAAACAACTAAAAGCATTCCCAAATTTACTTTCATAGCTTTCGAGTAGTAGTATTTTTTTTATATAGTTTTTATTTATTTATCATTTATTAGTAGCTAGTAATTACTAATTACCAGGTGTTATATATAAATTTATTTTCAATACATTTGTAGTTTTAATATTCCACATACAAAGTTTATAAATTGAATAATTACATTGATAAAATGTCATTTTATCTCAAGGGTCCACAGCTGGAATTGTTTTCTATGCAGGGGTCCCTGAAGAAAACGATATAGAGAACCGCTTTTCTAACTAAATAAATTAGTTCGAGTCTCACTATTCAATCCTCTATCAATCGTATTTACTCCAGAAGTTTGAATGATAATTTATTTTATAGAGGCAATTTCCCTCATTGGCAATTTCCGGGTGGAAGTTTTCCCTCAGCGGCAATATTTACCCACAGTGGCTATTTTCCGCGCACGCAAATTAAGACACCTATAGTAGTTTACGACATATAGAAGATTACGACATATTTTAAATTAGGACACGGTAGTTTAGGACACATAGAAAAATAATAAACAAAGTAGTTTAGGACACATGTCATAACTGAGTCATGAATGTCATCATACTGTAAGACACATCAGACACGTACAGGTTACTTTATGACAATCGCAAAAAATTGTATGTAACAGGTGATAATTTATATGCATTAAAATATTAATGTAATATATTCACAGTTGATATGAGCCTAAAACTTCAGCATTTACAAACGATGCATGGCTTTTCATAAAAAACTGATGTGTTTTGATTACTTCAAAAAAATCCACATCAATAACTTTTCCGAAGAATGTATCCAAGGTTCAAGAAATGTTTCTAATATAAGTAATATTTAAAAAGTAGTTAAAATTATAGGTAGAGCATATATATACCAACTACTTGTTGGTATTTATATGATTTTTTATTAGCTTATTTTTACATGTATAACAATAAATCAACGTGCACCATATCATTTTTTTTTATTACCAAATCACAACTCATTCTTATTACCAAATGGTAATAAGATCGGGGTAAGTCCCAAGTAGCTGTAAAATTATTGCTCATTAATAAAGCATCTCATTTTCTATGAATCAAATTGAAGGAAAATTATTGTTGGAGTTTTAGTGCTAAGCCTAATATACAGTGTTCCAGTATTTGTTGCAAAATTAGCATAAGCTCTGTGATGAAAGTTCAAAGTAGTGAATTCATTAAAATTTAATATTCAACTTATCTTAACGCTATCGCAGTATTGGCGAGTAATTAGTTTGATAATTATATTTGAATAATTTTGCTACAGCTTCATTGAAAAAACAGTAATTTTACCTACTGTAATTTTTTTTTAGTAAAGTAAAGTACGTTCCAAGTTATCGCTTGGTTCTACATTTTCGGACACGAAAAAAAAATGAAAATATAATAATGATTAATTATCTTGGTAGAAGGAAGTTAGATATTTAAAAGTTTTTACGATTAAATTAACTGAAAAATATTGGAGCTTAGTTCTATCACAGTTTCCCTCCTTAAAATGGAATCGATTCATTGAACAAAATTAAATGAAACATCGATAATCTCATAATTTATTGTATATTATGTTTATTGACATCATTAACATGAAATAACGAACATTATATCCCGAAATAATTGGAATTGTTCCTTTTTATTCATATTAGGTGAATTAGGTGTGTAGTAACTAATTAATACTTGCTAGTTTGCATCTACTTTAATTATTATTACTATACAATTATTACAAATTATTTTGAGTATGGAATCACATAAAATTAATATTGAACCCTGAAACGATCATCGGGCCTCGGAGGCCAGGTCCAGTTTTAAATAAAGAGGAATTAATTGAAAGCTAAATGGCTTAAGTTGCTGAAACTTTGTGACTTTCATTTTCCATGACATATTTATTCATGGCATAATTACCAGTGGAAATAACGCAACAAAATTAGTTCTATTTTGTTTTACATTATTTTTGTTAAAGTGGGCCTCTGCAGCCCGTGTGAAGTACAATTGCTCCTGCGTCCCATTTTTCATCACACTAGTAACATCACTTATGGGGATAATACTTTTTTTTTGATGTGAATTACAATGTGACACAACAGCGCATGCATTCACCAGAGGTCTAAATTTATGCATTGTAATAAAATGTTATATAACTAAATGAAAACTAAATGTGTTGCATTATTTATTGATGTCGATTAAATAGGTCACAAACTATAAAAATCCAGGACTTACCTCAAATTAATTCAATATTTAAAAGTAAAAAGTTAAAATTCCTATGGATTGCCCAGGATTAAACAATTAAATGAGTCTATTTTTACTGAAGTGATCCAGCGTGATTCTACATCTATTGTTTAGTTTTTTTCCCTAATTTCTTAGTACCATTAATTAACTATAATAAAAAAGTACAGGCAGGTTCCGTTATCACTACACACCTGCTTCCACAGAAGCAGTAATAATTGCGAAGCACGCCTCAATGTTATTAAAGTTCGTAGACATAGAAAACGAAAACAGTTTTTTGTTGTGTTGCATTTCACGGTAACTACAAGAAACAACAATATCATCAACCAGATTTATTAGAATCAATTCATTCAGATACAGTTGTCTTAATAACAGAGGAAATTTTTCCATGATATATTTATATAATATAACAAATAAGAAATTGCTAACGAAATAGCAAGAGAGCATGATATATAATTATGAACCAAAAATTAATTCTTTTCAATCAAATTGAATATATTATCACACTGTCTGTATTTTCGGACACACAAAAATTTATTTAAGTTTTTACACAGTAGAACTCTTCTATAGTGAACTTCAACTAGTTCACTATAGAGGGTTTACCCAACCATAGAGGATATGAACGATGAATAGAAAACTGGCTTTTTCATGGAAGACTATACAAAATATTTTCTTTCTTTTTGAAATAAATTCATTATGCAGTGTTTTTCATTTCTCAGAACTCTAAAAATGAGGATAGTTCACTGCACATGACTTCATATAGAGGAGTTGCACTGGTAGAACTCCTGTTTAATAAAATATAACTAATTTACTATATAGAGATTCATAGAAAACTTACAGTCATCTATGGCGGACTAAACTAAATATGTTCACAATAAAGGAAAGCTCACTATACAGGATTCTACTATACTTGATGGTTCACTATGCAGGAGTTCATATTAGAAGAGTTCTTCTGAATAAGGATTTTTGCGTGTTATACATTTTTGTAATAAAATTATTTTTGTCTTACATTCACAGGAGAAGACAAAGAAAGAATATAAGTTAGAGAATCTACACGAGACCGGATCAGAACCTAGAAACAATAGAGGATGAAGAGGCCAGAGGGAAATTGAGCAGTAAAAGAAAATAAATACAGCCGTCTTTATCTTTGCAGATAGAGGAAGATTATATTTTTGGTGGCATTTATTTATTTAGCATCTTCTTCATCTAACTCAAAAAGTTATCAGCTAAATTGCTTGGAATTTGATATGACGATTGTTCAATGTCCAAGAAGCATCTGGTAAAAATTTGGGAGTGAGCCTATCAAAGGTCAAGGTCAAGATCATTCATATTTCTGTATACTGGTAGTTATAAAATCTTCAGACCGGTTTGTTATTTGAAGTTAATTATTTTGTGACTTTGAAATAAAACAGTGTCATTGGATATTTCCCTTCTGCTCAAATGTTTGTGGTTTTAGAATGGTTGTTTGACAATAATATTTATTGCTTTAAGAGAGTGAATAAGACTTTCAAACTCTGTTACATGTAATGCATTTGGTGAGGGTAATTAACCACCTACTGTTTTCTCTAGACCAGAGGTTTTCTGTGGTTTACTTTATAGAAATAACGAGCTTTTGAGGTTTCATGTATCCTAACGGATTTCAAGTTTGATGTTTCTTTTCTGTGAGAAAGTAATTAGTTTAGTTGGAAATATAGGAGGAGTTATTTTTGAATTGGTCAGTTTCTATTAGTTGAGGGTAGAATTAGGGACAGCCTACAGGAGGGTTGAGAACCAATCGGAATTGGAGAAGTGAGATCAGCGGCATCTTACTTTTGGATTTGGGTGGAGTCTAAGATGAATCTGGGGAGTATATTAGCGGTGGATTGAGATTATGAAGGAGTCCTACTCTGTCTGTCGTCACTTTCTGCTTACAAGAGTGTCCTAAGTAGTTTACAGGTCTGGATAAGACCCCGGCGGGGTGAAGTCTTCTCTCACCCCAGACTTAGGTGACCATCGCAGGACTTAGTCGATGAAGATCTCCGCCCGTCATAGTGGTGGAGATAGGATCCTTAGCAAGTGGCCGAATCTTGCAATTCAATGGATCCCGGCAGCAGAGGTTGTATTCTTTACGGCAGATGCGAAGCCAAATGAGACAGGATGTGGGAACCAAGAACTGAAGTCTATTGCAGAATAACTTCTGACGTTGCAGAAGAACTTCTCATGTTGCAGACCAGACATTCAATAAGCAGTATGAGTCTGAAGCCAGAGTCACCATCATCGTACCGAGATTTGCACGAGTTGTCGTCCACGTCATTTAACAAAGTTCCAGTGGAAAACTTCAGCCGTTCCCAATACACTAGTACAGTGGTTCCGAAGAGTTTCCAGCCGCATCAACTCCATTAGAAATTCAGTAACCCCATCCGTATTTCCTCAGTGATTGTGTCAGTGTTTATTTGTGAAAAGTATACTCTCAACCTCCAAAGCTTGACCCATGTTGTAAGTTAAACTCCTCCATAGGTAGATATTTGATTAATTGAATTAAGTTTACGATGTATATGTAGGATTTACTATTTCTCGAACCTTTTGTCTGATCTATTACTTAATTAGAGTACACCTAATTTAAACTATGATTGTGTTTCATTTAACCTAGTTATTTTGGTACGATATTTGATTTGATGCTATTTAATGAAGTGAAGATATTGATGATTATTATTGACAAGTAACGTAAACAGTAAATTAAACAAATTGATTATTCTTTCTAGGGAGAATCGTAACCCACGTAAATAAATGCCCGCTCGGCACTAATTAATAACCACGCTACCATGTGAAAGAAAGAACTTAAATACTGGAAATATTGAATATGACTATTGAAATAAAGAAATGCCTGCCCGGCAAGAAAAAGAAACACCCCCTCAGGGCCCCGAACATACATTTCAATGGTTCAATAAGTATTCAACTAATTGCCTGAAATTTGGTGAGATGATATGTAATTATCCAGGAACCATTTGATTATATTTTGGGAACAAACGAGTAAAAGGTCAATAATCAAGGTCATTTATTAGCGGTGGCGAAGTTATACACTCTACGAGTGCACGCCATCTAGTTTTAAATATTTATCATTATGTAATGAATTTCAAGTTGATGCAAAATTCTATCCTGAAGCCGTTTATGGTGATTAGAAGTGAGGGGGAGTGGCGTCCATCGGGCCCCGAAATGTTGTAACTTTTTCAAGTCAGGTGGTAGATATTTCATACCACACTGATGGTTACAATTAATGCAAGGTGGTACAGAAAGTATACCACCTATAAAACGCTTTGAAAACTGGTGGGTAAATATTCCTTTGCTCTATAAGGGTTACGTTTAATGCTCAGTAGTACAGAAAATGTACCACCTTTAAAAATAAATGTTGCTCGGCAGCTCAAATTTTGTACCACCTACATAAATGGTTAGGTATTATCATTATTTGTTGGGCATATAAGACATTTATTTCCCTGAAAAAATTGGGCCTGAAAGTGGTAATTTGGAATATTTTTACCGTGCTCATAATTTTTTTAACGTTACTTTAACTTAGAGGATACTGATTGGGTTATGCTCTTTAACTTCGAAGTCTTTTGTGATCCTTTTAGGACAAAAAATAGCCGACGTCAATAGGAAATTAAATACAAGAGACTGGAAGAAGCAGTCAGAAAGAAATTGGGTCCATGAACTGAGTCGCTTATCTTCATGGGTGACAATTCTCATGGATATAGATAGATAAGCGTGTGCAGACGGACGTTTGGCTGAACGGACATTTGGTCAAAGGTACATTTGGCCGAAGGGATATTTATTAAATATATTCATTTTTAAAACTGGAAATAGGATGGTAATAATGATAACTGTATATAATACATATAGCATTTAATAACAAGTTCAAAAGTATGAAGAGAAGTTTTTTTCACCTCTTATATTTGCAATTAAATCCATGATTATGAAAATATTCAAATTGTTCAGTAATATATGCTTGTAGTTCGTAAAATGGATACACATTAGGTACATACTAAAATTTGATATCCTTTTTACAAAAATAACTTTCAATTTCACGGAAATAAAAATAATAATTAAATAAACCGGAAACTGCAGTTCGAAATATTGATACACATAAAAATAAAAGATCGGCCAAATTTACGCCAAATCTATTTTTGGCCAAATGTCATTCAGCCAAATGTCCGCACACGAGCTTATCTGTATCCATGAGAATGGTCACCGATGAATATAAGCGACTCAGTTCATGGACCCAATTCCTTTCTGACTGCTTCTTCCATTCTCTTGTATTTAATTTCATTTTTCAGCTATTAGGCTTTTTGTTCTGAAGCAGAACCTGTACTAAATCAACTGATTGCTGTAAAACTGGAGACTACTGGTTTCAATAGTTTTCATTAGTAATATTTTTGTCTGGTTTCATAGACTATTTAGGAAACAAAGAAATTTAACCAGAACAGTTTGAATATATCCCAAATTCAAATTTGAAGAAATAATACGAACTTCATTAATATGAAAATCAATATTCTTTGAGGACAAACAGTAAGTTGTTTCTAATTAATAATAATATGGAGGGTAGTGTTACGTGGTCTCCGAACTATTGTAATATGAATTATAGTTTTTCTAATAATGTTAACCTTCAAACGATTAAAAAATATATAAATTTTATGTGTTATATTAGATCAATCATTTTGACTAGACTTAATTTCTTTAATTATTTTCTAATATTCATTCATCAAAATATATACCTTCTTTTATCTCTAGAATAAAGTAAGAACACTAAATACTATTCCAAATATTCGCACGAAATATATTCTTGGGACCCAAAAGATTGAAGGAAAGAAAAATCCAGCAGACAAAGAACTTAATTAATACTCAATTGTTTTTAATGGTTTGATAGAAAATATTGTATTACAATTTGATAGAACAATGTTGAATTGTAATTTTATAAAAATCTATATGTTAAAGGGTTAAAACAACCACCAATAGTTGTGAAAAAAGTGCACTGTGAAGGGTTAAAACAACCATCAATAGTTGTAAATAGAGTACACAGTGAAGGGTTAAAACAACCACCAATAGTTGTAAATAAAGTGCACAGTGAAGGGTTAAAACAACTAGAAATCGTTGTAAATAAAGTGCACAGTTAAGGGTTAAAACAATCACAAATAGTTGTGAATGAAGTCAACTCTATATTCCATTCATATCTAAATAGAAGCTTATTTCCAAGATAAACTGACGAATTAGAGAGTTGGCTGTTCACAAAGGAAGTTGTACTTATAGGAACCACACTCCATACCCCTCAGAGGAGTAATGGTAGCGCGCTTGGTTGTGTATAGGTAACTGCAGGTGGTTATTATGGCCAAGCCTTTGTGCAACATCGGGGCAACCTGCAAGTGAAATATCAGAAAAAGAATTTGTTGATAAAGGGTGGTGTCAGATATACATTATGAAAAGTACATGAAACATATATTTGCACTCAATTTTATTATTTTTCAGAGTAATAACTGCTCAATTAAGCTGAAAACAAAGACTTATTCTTGTACTAAGTCAGAGAAGAGGTATCAAACTATTGTGAACTGCTATGGATTGTCTCGACTCTTAGATTTTACAGTTTATTTTACTTAGATTTTAGTTTGTCCTTTTAACGCTACTTGCTGTTTCGAATAATTAAAAAATTTCATTCACCTGAGCGTCATTCAGCAGTGAACCGAACTCGCTCCTCTCATTAAACTAAGCATGTCCAGTCCACATGTTAAACTGGTAATGCGTAGGTCCTGAAGAAGAAAAATTGATAATATTCATATTGTTGATTGGATTACACTAACAGTATCTACATATTTTGGGCATTTTTATCTCCTCTGTCATGATTGTCAAACGAAGAATATAAGTGGTTTGAATTCATTATTCATGTTATCCCCAAATGATAAAGAAGAAGAATTCATGATACTACAATGTACCGACTGGGAGATTTCTATATTATAAACTATTCGAACCTGACTTTTGAAGGTTGAGTAGGAAGGACATCAAATCCTTTGCATCTTTGAAGGTGATGAGGATGCTTGTTCTACCATCACAATCAAAATGTGCATCTATCCAATTCTTCTTTACATTGCTGTAGTAGAGACACCTACCATGGATCAATTCGAAATTCTCAGAACATTTTTTTTCCTTTTGTAGTATTTTGTGATTCAATTGTAGAGACAACTGGAGGATATTCTGAAATTGTATTTAGGATTCTATCAAATTTATTTTCTCATTTCGTCATATAAACACCTTCTATATATTGACACAACCTCTTTATTGGTAAGCAAATTTCAAATGTTCATATGAAATAATTCAGCTAAAATCACTATAATGATAATTCAGTTTGTAATATTGCAATGCAATATTGTATAACATAAAATATACACACTATATTCCTCGTGGACGAAATGCCCGTTGGACTAAATACTCAAGGGAGAAATGTCCTAGACCCGTCAAATGTATAATGTAAATATTCAATACAAATCCAAAGACACTCACCATCATCTAAAAAATGGACCAAAGTACAAGCGTGTCCTTTATCATTCTGACAGGTGTAGATACTTTACAAATAGTTTACCATATTTATAACAACAAAAGAACTGAAACCATTTAATGAGGATGGGTACTCCATATTGCTGGTGACACAAAATCAGGTTCATTCTGATCCATCATTTTCTGTATAAAACCGCTATATCCAACCTGATTCCAGCAAATTGGAGTCATATGTTCCAAGGTGTGAAAAGTTATTTTCATAATAATAATAACTAGGAAATATCTCAGTCCTCGGTATATTCCTAATACTATGAATTTCTACATCTATTTCCTTGCATGGTAAGTGCATTGAATAATTAGTTTGTTGATTTTGAATCTTAATTTACTGATAGTTAACTACAACCCTCTACTTCATAAAGGTGGGCAGAATACTCACATTATCAGTTCCGGTGTCAACATTACTAGTGATATAGCCTGAGTTGTTGTGTGTAGTGAATAACTCAGGGATATTTAATACATCCGCTGCTGAAAATAATAATATAATTATTACTGATATATATTCTGTAATCTACAAAATGACTCATCCACCCAATCGATGAAATGGTAGCATCTGCTCGTTCAGAATTCCAATCTTAATTATATTATTATTTCAGCATTATCAGATACTAAACTATAAAAAAATTTGCAGACTGCAAAGTGTCTATAAAAGTTTTTTACCATTTCATAAATTTATTAAAATTCAAGTGATAAGATATTTTACTCATATTTGTTCTTTTACATTCAGTTTTTATTAACATATTTATTAACGTTCCATTTGTGGGTTTCGGTGATCTTGCTTATGAAAGAGATGATGTGAAATGAAGGACAAGTTGGTGCACCATTACATCGGGGACTGCAATTTCGTGGTTCCTCAATCAAATATTTCCATATAGAGGTTGATTGAAAGGGATGGGCTATTCTTCGGTCGCCACGTTCACCAAAATTATTCCCCTGGCTTTCTTTCCATGGCGCTATGTTGAAAACAAAGATATAGGACATAACTGGCCTAATGCAGAGGATAACTGATGCCATTTCAACAATTTTTTGGCCGGTCAATTGATAACTGGTCGTTTGATCCTCATACCGTTTGATCCTCATTCAATTGGACCCCGGTCATTTGATTCCCAGTCTTATTTTTTGTTCGCTCATATACTCAGCATACAATAATTTATTAAGATCTTTAATTATATATATACAAACATTGGCATCTACTATTTGAATAATAAATAAATCTTGTGAAACTATTTGATATCTACTAGTAATAATAAATGTTATATGTAATGAAAAAATGTCAGAAGTCAATCATCTATGCCTTTTCCAAGTCAATTTGGCACAAATGAAAAATGAATTGGCAGAAGTGAAAATCAATTTTAGCAAAAGTGAAACTCAAGTTGGCAGAAGTGAAAATCAAATTGCACAAATGAAAATCAAGATGGCAAAAGTGAAAAATGAATTGGCAGAAGTGAAAAATGAATTGGCAGAAGTGAAAATCAAGATTGCACAAGTGAAAATGAAAATTGCAAGGGAGATAATCAATAACAATATTAAAGATTTTTATGAAAATTACAACCTCAATCAAATTGTAGCATATTTCAATCTTCTCTATCAGACAATACCCTATTATTGGACACTACCCAATTATTAAATAAAACCCAATTATTGGACACTACCCAATTATTAGATACAACCCAATTATAGGATACTACCCAATTATTGGATACTACCTAATTATAGGCTACTACCCAATTATATGATACTACCCAATTATAGGATACTAACTAATTATAGGATACTTCCAAATTATAGGCTACTACCCAATTATAGGATACTACCTAATTATAGGATACTACCCAATTATTGGATACTACCCAATTATTGGAAACTACCCAATTATAGGATACTACCCAATTATAGGATACTACCCAATTGTTAGATATAACCCAATTATTAGATACTACACAAGTATAGGATACTACACAATTATAGGATACTACCCAATTAAAGGATGATACCCAATTATAGGATAATACCCAATTATGGGATACTACCCAATTATTGGATACTACCCAATTATGGGATACTACCCAATTATGTACTACCCAATTGTGGGATACTACCCAATTATTGGATACAACCCAATTATAGGCTACTACCCAATTATAGGCTACTACCTAATTATAGGCTACTTCCTAATTATAGGCTACTACCCAATTATAGAATACTACCTAATTAAAGGATACTACCCAATTATTGGATAATACACAATTATCGGATACTACCCAATTATAGGAT
>CANNZV010003983.1:50423-70406 GCA_947561585.1 Caprella mutica
TAGCAAATTATAGCATACCACCCAATTATAGGATACTACCCTATTATAGGATACTACCCAATTATGGATACAACCCAATTATTGGATACTACAGAATTATAGGATACTACCCAATTAATGGATGATACCCAATTATAAGATAATACCCAATTATGGGATACTACCCAATTATTGGATACTACCCAATTATTGGATGCTACTCAATTATGTGCTACCCAATTGTGGGATACTACCCAATTATTGGATACAACCCAATTATAGGCTACTACCAAATTATAGGCTACTACCCAATAATAGGCTACTGGGAAGTATCCCCAAATTGGGTAGTATCCCAAAATTGGGTAATATCCCATAATTGGGTAATATCTCAAAATTGAGTAGTATCCCATAATTGGGTAGTATCCTATAATTGGGTATTATCCTATAATTGGGTATCATCCTATAATTGGGTAGTATCCCATAATTGGGTAGTATCCTATAATTGGGTTGTATCCAATAATTGGGTAGTATCCAATAATTGGGTAGTATCCAATAATTGGGTAGTATCCAATAATTGGGTAGTATCCCATAATTGGGTAGTATCCCATAATTGGGTAGTATCCAATAATTGAGTTGTATCCAATAATTGGGTAGTATCCAATAATTGGGTAGTATCCAATAATTGGGTAGTATCCAATAATTGGGTAGTATCCATTAATTGGGTAGTATCCAATAATTGGGTATTACCCAAGCAACACAAGTTAATGGAGCCCATGTGGGCACTAGGTTGAAAAATCATATTGATACTGTGTGGTTATTTGCAAAATGGGCCAACATGGAAACAGCTGGGCTGTTATGTTGAAACAATCTTGGCCCAAGATGTTGCCGATCTGTTAATCAAATTTCAGTCATACGCTATATAGCAATCAGGTTGGGCCAATACAACAATTCAATGGGATGGATTCGCCACATTGAATCAACCTTCTCCCAAGGAATCATTCCATTAGAATGGAAAACCACATTATCCCCATGTAATTTCTAGGCTACTTTTCAGTCTGTCATCTCTTGCCCACCTAACCATCTAGTGCCCATGTTGGCACAATGTGGCCTGGTTGCTTGGGTATCCAATAATTGGGAGTATCCTATAATTTGGAGTATCCTATAATTAGGAGTATCCTATAATTAGGTAGTGTCCTCTAATTGGGTTGTATCCTATAATTGGGTAGTATCCTATAATTGGGTAGTATCCTATAATTGGGTAGTATCCTATAATTGGGTTGTATCCTATAATTGGGTAGTATCCTATAATTGGGTAGTATCCTATAATTGGGTTGTATCCTATAATTGTGTAGTATCCAATAATTGGGTTGTATGCTATAATTGAGTAGTATCCTATTAATGGGTGGTATCCTATAATTGGGTAGTATCCAATAATTGGGTAGTATCCAATAATTGGGTAGTATCCTATAATTAGGTAGTATCCTATAATTGGGTAGTAGCCTATAATTGGGTAGTATCCTATAATTAGGTAGTAGCCTATAATTGGGTAGAAGCCTATAATTGGGTAGTAGCCTATAATTGGGTAGTATCCAATAATTGGGTAGTATCCAATAATTGGGTAGTATCCTATAATTGGGTTGTATCTAATAATTGGGTAGTGTCCAATAATTGGGTTTTATTTAATAATTGGGTAGTGTCCAATAATAGGGTATTGTCTGATAGAGAAGATTGAAATATGCTACAATTTGATTGAGGTTGTAATTTTCATAAAAATCTTTAATATTGTTATTGATTATCTCCCTTGCAATTTTCATTTTCACTTGTGCAATCTTGATTTTCACTTCTGCCAATTCATTTTTCACTTCTGCCAATTCATTTTTCACTTCTGCCATCTTGATTTTCATTTGTGCAATCTTGATTTTCACTCCTGCCAATTCATTTTTCACTCCTGCCAATTCATTTTTCACTCCTGCCATTTCATTTTTCACTTCTGCCAATTCATTTTTCACTTCTGCCAATTCATTTTTCACTTCTGCCATTTCATTTTTCACTTCTGCCAATTCATTTTTCACTTCTGCCATTTTATTTTTCACTTCTGTCAATTCATTTTTCACTTGTGCCAAATTGACTTGGAAAAGGTATAGAACTGATTACCACAAAAAAATATTTATATTCTTTTTACAAATAATTTATAGTTACACCTAATCAGAAAGGAAATATTAACCAGCTGTTGATTGATTCATTCACAAGCGAAGTGAATATACATAACTTTCAATTAAGCTGTTTTTACAAACATTATGGTCATGTAAGTTCAGTAATTGGCTTCCTTCTTGGAAATCTTAGTAAATTTATGAAGTGAAGAGCGAGTGAGACGACAAAAAAAGTTTCCATCCTCCTTATTTCTACTTAATTTGTTTAAAATTAGTCAAAATTAGGATATTGATAATGAATATTGAATTATTCGAAAGCTCTAGAAAAATAAAAGGATGGAAACTTTTTTTGTCGTCTCACTCGCTCTTCAGGTCATGTAAGTTGGATATGAAAAATCATTTCATAGCACAAAGAGTTTATTTTAATTATTTACAATAAAGTGATTTTTTATTTTTATCCCACACGCATGATCATATTGTTTGTAATTATTACGGGAAAACAGCTCAACTGAAAACAACCGATTAAACAAAAGTTACTCCTCAATTAGTTTCTATACCAGGAGAAATAATTACCATATATTTTCCTGATATATTTGACTTACCATATTTGAGAGTTGTAAAAAGAATAGGGTATGTCTGTACTTTTTATTTAATAATTTAATTTTTCTATCAACGGAATGTAAATTTGAAAGCATTTATTGAACCTATATGAATAAAAAATAATTAATTTCTTGCTAGCTGTTTTTACACTTATTACTTAGCTTCTTTAAAAACATTATTAAACTGTAAGATGCATATTTCTATTATATGTTATTTAAATATACATACAAATAATAAATGATTACTAGGACTATAAATGGAAATTTTGACTGCGAATCAAATGACAGGGAATCAATTGACCGAGAATCAAATGGTACGGCGATCAAATAATCAGGGATCAATTGACCAGGGACCAATTGAACTAGACCTGTTACAGTTGATGCTATAGCAAACATGGCAGAAAATCGAATACCGTCTTGATTTGCTTATGAAAAACTAATGATGCCCACGTATGAGTGTTTTAAAAAAAGTAAAAAAAACTGAATACAATTAGACCAAATTTGAATGAAATATTTTATCAATTGTATTTTTTAATATTTTTCTAAATTTCTAAATAGACTTTATGGAAACCCTATTCATTATTCCAAGGATAGTGTCTAAATTAGTAAAATATCTTTAAGATAATAAAGCTAGCATTTGGGATACGATTTCACTCACCTCCACTTTGACAGAAAAAACAACCGCTAGAAGCAAAAACCAAAATTATGCACAATATTTGCCACATTTTAAATAGATTATTATGTTGAGTGAAGTAGGGAAGATTTTATCAGTGGCATCAGTATACCAGACAACAGTGAACTGACAGTGACGCATTAGTTCTCTGATCAGTGTCTTATATAGTAGGTACCAACCAACTTATTGAGTACAGTGCTCTAATGGAGGTCATATCTATTGAATTGCTTTATTGAGTTCTTAGAAATACACAAGAATATTTACATGCTTTACCACTTGACAACAGATCTAATAATATTAAAGCGCCACTTGAAGGTGAACACAATGTTAAAGAATTTATGAATTACTACCCATAGGCGTCATTGTGTTTAATGATACTACGCAGTCAAGATGGTTATTAAAATATCAATGCTGAAGTAAATTTTTATTCTGTGGCCATTCCGTTGTTTGCTTAATGACGTACATTGCAATTAGAATGGTAGGATATGGTTAAATTATCGTCATGGAGAAACATTTCAGATGGTCACAATTATTTCCCAAGTTTTAGCTATAGTCACCCTTCAAATATATCACCACTGAAAATAATTCACCTACAATGTGACAGGGTATAGATAAATATATTGATTCTGGATTCATTCTATAAAATAAATATATACTGAATAATAATAAGAAAATGGAATTAAACTCAGCATTAAATTGCAAAACTATAATTTTTTTTATATAAATTCATTAGGAAGAAATATATACTGAAACCATTCGACTAATGGCATAATGTGTGTAAAATTCAAGGAGGATTTTATAGGATCGTGGAATGATTCCCAGTCTTAGTTGTAGCTAAGTTTTACTTTTAGAACTCGTTCATTTTATTTTGATCCTGCAAAAAAGATACAATATTTAGTACAGAATCTCCACTTTAAATATGCTATCAAATATTAAATTAGAAAAGTCTTGCAAACTATTATTAATGAAATAAAGAACTAAATTATATCAAGCACGTAAATGTTTAGAACAGAAAAAGTGTATTCAAAATATTAACTATTAACTAAATCTATCAAACACAAAATCTTTAAATCAGAGAGCAGTGTATTCAAATATGAATTATGTACTGAATATGTGAAGCGCAAGAAAGTTTAAATTTGACGTGGTAGTTTAAATAGTTCGAAATATAGTCTTAAGTTAAGTATTTATTTAAATTTTGCGAATGTTGAATAACCAAATTAATTAACAGAAAATACACAATATAAATGTTTACAAATTATAGCTATTTACCTCATAAACCTTGTAGTCTTCACTAATAAAGTTTTAAATCGATGGGACTCAACGCAGTTCAATTAGCACATTTCTAAATAATAATAACTTTCACTCTTTTTAGAGGAACTTGATATTATGGCGTATTAATTTTAAAGAATTAATGAACATTTAATATATGAGTATGGTTTCAATAATTTATGCTGAATTGGTAATGCTAGTTAAGTCTTTACAATGTGGGTTATACATGAATCTAAAGGGTTTTTTTTTCATTTTGTGTGTGCAGTAACGCATAATAATACACTTGTTGAATACAAGTTTCAAACTATTGAGTTAAAATGATGTAAAATAGATAGAAAATCCATGCTGTTTGTATAGTTACCTTTTCAATTGAAGAATAATCTTCTATTTATTGCGCAATATTTTGTGTTTAAAATTTGTGTTTTGGTTCATTAATTTACTTTTTAATGAATAATAAACAGAACATCTCAGGAATAATTAATAACTAATATTAATTATCAACAATAAAATATATTCATTGCTTTGGTGTTTTTCTATCGGTTTATATTCTAAAGATGAAATAATAGAATAAATAATAGTTTAAATCTAATTAATAACTCTTTATTGTGATATATAAATTTCATTCTTATCACTCTAATTAATTTCTATAATTAATATCCAGTTACGAATTGATTACAATTATCAAGAGAAAATATCGTACATTTATCATCGGTTGACTTTCACATTTTTACTACTGAAACCGAAGAAAGATTCTTTCAGTCGATTTCTCTGATTGATAAATGAATACACACAGATGGATACTATCAGGATATGAAATTTATTGAATGAATAACCTAGTAAACTTATTAAAAGTCTGTAGACAAAAATAACTTTTTGCTCAACCTCATCCATTTATAGATATGTTTCATTGAAGAAAACTTGGACTAGTTACTGTTTATACTTTATATAGCAATAAATCAACGTGTTCCATATCCATTTATGAACAGCTAATTGATATTAATAAATAAAATTAAATAAATAATAGATTTACTCCAGTGAAAAGAGATCTATTCAAATATTATCTTTAGGTGTTTCAACACTCAAAATTATTTACTTGTTATATCTACAATAAATACAAACTAGTAATTGGTCAAAATACTAGTACTAGGCTGTCTGTTTGTATTTCAGTAATCTGAATGAAAAGGAATTATCCGAATTATTTCGGGATATAGAATAGGATATTTCATTTTTAAGATGTCAATAATTTTAATATACAATAAATAATGCATTTATCGAAGTTTTTAGCCGTCAATTTAAAAATTGAATAAATGAAATTAATATTTTGCTTTAATATTTTCCTTTAATGTTTTCCTTTAATGTTTTCCTTTAATATTTTCCTTTAATGTTTTCCCTTAATGTTTTCCTTTAATATTTTTCTTTAATATTTTTCTTTATTATTTTCCTTTAATATTTTCCTTTAATATTTTACTTTAATATTTTCCTTTAATATTTTCCTTAAACATTTTCCTTTAATATTTTACTTTACTATTTTACTTTACTATTTTACTTTTACATTAAATAAAAGTATTTTTATCATAATACGGAATGGATTGAATTAACTGTCGGTTTATTGGTAAATGTAATAGAAACTCAAAATTAACAATAAATGTAGATCACCAAACCATTTGACTACATAGAGAATATAGTTACGATTAGTGTTCTATTTACTAGATATAATGAATTACTGTGTATTCCACTGAATTGAAATTTCATATTTACTTTGATATACTCAATTCATAATTATTAAACTGTAAATATTTGTTTACGTAAGCATTTATTTACCAAGAGTTAATAAACAATTTTGTCAGTATACAATTATACCTAGAATAAGTGTTTAAAAAATATATTCTATGAATAACCATTAACATACAATGACCATGAACTTCCCATTTTATTATTTAGGTTTAATTATCTTCATGGAGTAACATTTCTGATAGGCACATTTTAAATAAGTTTAGTTATCGTTACCCTTCAAATTAATTAGTTTTCAAAATAATTCACCTACAATGTGACAGGGTATAGAAAGATATATTCCTTTTGAATTTATCATATAAAGTAAATATATCCTGAATAAAATTACGGATATGGAAGTAGAATCATCATTAAATTGTAAAAATTACAATTTTGTCATATTTTATACATATCCATTAGGAGGAATTGCGTACCAGAGTCTACCAATTCATTGTGTTAAAATTGTTAGAAAATAACCTAGATTTATCAGATGATTGAGACGGTGTTTACACGCTATGATTTTTACTCCAATATTTTAAGTTTTTATACTAACCGTCATGGAAGAAACATAATGGTTATCTGCATTTATTTATTATATTTTAAGTTAGATTGTAACGATTTCTTGGAACCCTGTTTACATGTTCAAATTTATTGTTAAGATTCTTGTAAATTTATTAAACGATTCTTATAGAGCCAGCTGGCACCAGTCACACAATCCAACTCCAATAAATTGTAACAACCTCTTTATTACGATAAATCGGTATAATTTATCGCAGCGTGTACACTGGGGTTTAACTTTTCAACTTATATTACATCAACATCAAATATGCATATTAATATATAAATTAATCAAATAATTTTATATATGTTTTCATTTCATAAATATATGTAATCGAGGTTAAAGTTATTGGTTCTCTTCGTGCAGTTTATACAATTTTTTCAATGTGGGAAATTGAAGAATGGAAAAGACCATACATAACCCCACCATAATTCTCTTCCCCGTTATAAATGACATGATCAGGGCTGGGACAATATGCTCTTAAAATTATAGATCCCGAAAATATTATAGATTGAGAGAATTAAAGAGTATTGAATCGTTCTAACCCAGCGGTATATAGTATTCGATACCATTTTATTTCGTTTCGTTTATGATATTTTTGGGATCTATAGTTTTAAGAGCATATTGTCCCAGCCCTAGTCATGACATTGCCCAGCGCACAGCCATTTGATGTAATTAACTACCGTAGACTTTCACAACACCGATGACACTCATTTCTCTGATGAGACAAATTGCAGGGGATGTGATTTAGTAAAACAATAGAGTATGTATGTACACATAATTTCATATTAGAGAATTGACAGAATTTTGATAATATATAAATTTTCTTGTTTTTGATGAAAAAAGAAAATTGTCTTTTTAAAAAAACAAAAAAAATGTAAATCATTCCTTGAAAACATAAGGTAATTTTATAAATCATAATAAATTTAGAAACTATACAAATATTAGTTAAATTTTTGTTTGTATACAATTTTTTTTATATTTTACCTATCAAACTAGGGAAGACGCATGCAATTTAGTGATCTGATGTGAGTATTGAAGTTACGTTTATCTATGTACATATAGTAAGATATAATTTATTCAATAAAATTTACAGGAATTCTTCACAATTTTAAAATGAAGGAGAAGGCTAAAAACAAAGTTAAATTTTTCATAGTTTATAAAATCTGACGTTTCGATTCAGTACATGAATCATTATCAAAGTAGGCATCTGTAATGAGTTTAAAAAAATTATACAAAATTTATTGGAGATAAAAGAAAAGATCAGAAAATTAAAAAGTGAAAGAGAAATGATAAAATGAAGATAATAAAAAAAAACAATATAAAACAAATGATAAAAAATCAGCTATCTACAATTAAAAGAGGGAATGAACTATTCTGGAGGTTTAATGAAGGTTTGCTTTTAAAAATGAAAAGAGATTCTAAAATTTTTAAGTCTGAACTATTTGAGGTAGAGTTTAAAATCTTAAAATTATCTATGGAAATTGCACTATTACACTGTTCAGTATGGTCTCTAATGGAAGAATGAGGTGGAGATGCTAAAATATTATTGGTGTTAGAACCAATAATATTTTAGCATCTCCACCTCATTCTTATTTGAAATATTTTTTGAAATAATGATGGTAATACTAGGCTTAATTTGGGTAACGTGACTGTTCTTGAACACTCTCATTGCTCGTAAAGTTGGTGTTGACAGAGGTCATGAAAATATCTGACCGTTAGATATATCTAATTGTCCTACGACTTTCCGATTCTTGTGGCATTCCCCAATTAGGATAAGTTAGAAATAGACAGAAAGTTTCGCAGTTAACAAATGAATTAGTAACACTCCCTTCACCTTAAAATGTACAGGACATGGACAGCGCTTGGTTGTAGTCTCCGAGTGTTGTCAAAGCATCCGTCCACTTTACGTCTTACGAGACAGGAAGGATGTCGAAACCTATGAGATCGAATTTCGGAAAGTGCATCATGTAGCAGTCTGAGATTGGAAGATGATTAGTTAAGAGATTATTTGCTAATTTAAAGTTACACCTAAACATTGTTCCATATATCATATGATAAGAATATATCACAGGTTCAAACATGCTGAGTCAGGTTCAAACATGCTGAGTCAGGTTCTAACATACTGAGTCAATTTCAAATATGCTGAGTCATGTTCAAACATGTTCAGACGCATAAAACATTCACATTTTTGTTACAAATATTTTCATCATCCAAAAATAATAACTTTAGTCATCTAAAAAAATTATTTAAAGGATAAAAATAAAAAAAATAGTCATCCAAAAGCAACAATTTTAGTCTGCCATAAATATTCATTATCGTCATCAAAAACACAATTTAAGCCATTAAAAACAATCATTTTAGTCATCACAAAAAAATTGTTTTAATCATCCAAAAATAATTATTTTATTCAACCAAAAAAGCATTTCAGTTATCCAAAATAATAAAATCAGGCATCTAAATACAATTATGTTATTCATCCACAAGCAATAATTTAGTAAAAAAAAAAATAGTTATTCTAGAACAATAAATTTATTCATCCAATAGACCACTAAAGTTATGAGCACCTTTCCAACTTATCTTGTCAGCGAAATCTTATGTTATTCGTACGGGGATAAAAATGAAGTTCTTTCACATCTATATACAGGGTGTTGAAAACTAAATTCAACCAACTTTATATAAATAAATTCGGTTAGATAGTAGGTATACATATTCTCCAATATTAAGTAAATCGTCAGATAAACAGATGTTAATGAACCTCAATTTTATTTCCGTATGAATAACATAGGAATATTTCCCAGATTCTCTGAGCTGGAACGGGTTCACTTTACTTCAGTGATCTAAGAGTGACAATTTGATTCCCTCACTCGTAAGTCCTTTATCGGTCTGTTCTTTCAGCCACTGGTTTTTCATGCAGCTTCGACCATTTTTTCCGAATTTTGTGAATGTTTTGGTTGTCCCTGGCATCATTGGGGGTGTCGAAAAGCTCACACACACCGTTTTGGACGGACAGTTGAAATTCAGACAAGGATTCTGTAAGGAAATGAAAACTGTCCAGTAAATAAATTGAAAGCAATAGTCGAAAATAACTTATTTCTTATCCTAAATATATAAAGTAAGATTATTCAGAAAAAAACATTAGGTGAAGAAAACAAAGATAGATTTTTCATCCCGAGTAATTTTATAAATAATTTCAAATGAATTACATTTTTTCAAGAGAATCTTTTGATGGGGCCATAGATGATTGAGAGAGAATGTTATGATGGGGCCATAAAAGATTGAGAGAGAAAGTTATGGTGGGGCCATAGATGATTGAGAGAGAAAGTTATGGTGGGGCCATAAAAGATTGAGAGAGAAAGTTATGTTGGGGCCATAGAAGATTGAGAAGAGTCCTCATTCAATCACAATAATATTTACTCTGATAGGATATTAATTTATATTGTATATATAAACATTTTTTTTATACATGTTTCACCCATCAACTGTGACAATCTCATATAACCATGAAACATCATCGAAAATCTCACATATTGATTCGACAGCTGAGAATGAGAGAAGAAATCAAATTTTAATATTTTTTATAGATATTCACCTCCAGAGAATTAAAATCAGATAGAAAGTTATGGTGGGGCCATAGAAGATTGAAAGGGAAAGTTATGGTGGGGCCATAGAAGATTGAAAGGGAAAGTTATGGTGGGGCAATAGAAGATTGAAAGGGAAAGTAATGGTGGGGCCATAGAAGATTGAGAGAGAAAGTTATGGTGGGGCCATAGAAGATTGAAAGGGAAAGTTATGGTGGGGCAATAGAAGATTGAAAGGGAAAGTAATGGTGGGGCCATAGAAGATTGAGAGAGAAAGTAATGGTGGGGCCATAGAAGATTGAAAGGGAAAGTTATGGTGGGGCCATAGAAGATTGAAAGGGAAAGTAATGGTGGGGCCATAGAAGATTGAAAGGGAAAGTTATGGTGGGGCCATAGAAGATTGAAAGGGAAAGTTATGGTGGGGCCATAGAAGATTGAAAGGGAAAGTTATGGTGGGGCCATAGAAGATTAATTAGTTCCTCTTATAAGCTTCGATAATTCAACCATAGTTTGTTTTCCAGGTTACTAATTTAAAACTATATTCCTATATAAATAATAAATAAGAGAGAAAGCTATGGTGGGGATCCCCATCATAATCTTCGATGGTCCCACCATAACGTTCTCAGCCCTTACAGTTGTGGTTGAACATGACACAGTCAGCTGACAAATCACAGTGGAAATGACAGGCAGAAACACTGACGTTTGCGAGTGTCTCAGCTATGTTGAATATCTTTCTTTGGTAGAAATCTGCGGAAAAAAATGTCTTCATTTTTTTTTATATTATTTATATTATGTAATATGGTTGTATATATATTAATATTATTGGCAAACTATGCGTATGTTGATGGTTATATAAGTTTATTGGAGGTTATTAAAGAATCACATATAGATAAATTTAATTAAATTAATTGTTTCTAAATATTATACATATAGCATCTTTTACTAACCTAACTAAACAATATAAACAACTTTAATTATATTAACTTTATAGTAAATGGCTTTATTAGAAGAATTGTGCTCTTGATAATTTAATTAACAACCTTTTCTTTTTACACATTTTCAAGGATCATGAATCCAAATCAATACTTTGAGAAGAACCGTGTCCGTCTGTCACAATTTTATTAGGAAGCACAAATTAAAATATAAAAGACTAATAATTTTTAGCCATGGCTACGGGTAGTACAAATTTTAACAATTGAAAAAATGCCGTTTTGATTTGTGAGAGTAAAGTAAAATTTAGTTAAATTTTTTTTTGTAATTGCATTTTAAATTTGAATATCAAACTAAACCCATTACTATAATTGAAATGTCAAAAAATGAGCAACAGGTATACTGAGCTAGTGAAAAAATAATTAAATGTTTTTTTTTCCAATTTTACATATTTTCTCCCAGTTATGAATCAACTATAAAAATCAAAAACACATAATACAATATAGAATAAATGAATTAATATAAATACTAGTGCAAAGTATCCCAAGCAACACAAGTTAATGGGGCCCATGTGGGCACTAGGTTGACCAATCATATTGATACTGTGTGGTTTTTTGCAAAATGGGCCAACATGGTGACAGCATGGGCTGTTATGTTGAAACAATCTTGGCCCAAGATGTTGCCGATGTGTTAATCAAGTTTCAGTCATACGCTATATAGCAATCAGGTTGGGCCAATATGACAATTCAATGGGATGGATTCGCCACATTAAATCAACCTTCTCCCAAGGTAACATTCCATGAGAATGGAAAACCACATTATCCCCATGTAATTTATAGGCTACTTTTCAGTCTGCCATCTCTTGCCCATCTAACCATCTAGTGCCCATGTTGGCACAATGTGTCATGGTTCCTTGGGATAGTGTGGCCATAGAAGATTTAATTTATAGACTACACTTTAATTATCAGAAGCCTCACCTTTCTTTCTACCTGGGTAAGTGCTTAACTCACATGAAATTACCGAAGTGAAAGTTTGAGGGCTAATTCCTGATGTACAGTCAGCCGATATTCCAACAAAAAACAGGAATTGGAAAATTGGAATCATATTGAAGTAACGGAAATCTTTCTACTTTGGAAGAAAAGAAAAGGAATACATGAATTATATTTAAAAAATCCTATTTTTTAAGTTATTGAGTAATTATTATTTTAATTTTTTTTTCTTACATTTTTTACAAATAAAAAGAATATTAAAAAATGAGAAAAAATACTAAAAAAAATATTACTTTAATAAAAAGGACAAAACTATATGTAATCTATTCCAGTAACACAGATTGAATTTTTTTTTTTTCAAATGTATTTTGAATAATTATTTTTATTTTAACATTTAGTATAACCTTACCTTACCCAATATAGAGTCACAAAGGTTAATTAACCTTATCCACTTGTTTTATATTTATCTTACACCTACAATTTACCTCATTAAACAACCATTGGTCATTAAAGTTATTTCAAGAGAAGTCATCATTCTGATATACTTTTCATACAATATGATAGAAGGTTCACAATAAAAATAAACAACGTTAATTTATCGTATATAATAAGGCATTGCTTGTTACTAATATATTGCAAATAATATCATATCTATTATTCATTCATTAAATATAAATAATATTAACAATAGTTTACAATATAGGGAGGTAAATTACAGTTGGCTTGATGGCGCTGTAAATATTATGTAAATACACTATTGTAAATAATTGATAAATACATATGTCATAGTGAATGAGACATAAAATACCACGTTTATACAGGGTGTCCCAAAAATAACTCACCCCTTCTGTCAGAGTACATCATATGGAACTGATTTACATATTTTAAACACATTCTTAACTTAAATTAATTGAAATCAGCTTAGATAATTTCTCTTATCTACATTAAACTAAAATAAAACAATATTAAAATATGTTAAAATATTTAGAGTATTTTTTAATGAAAATTTAAAAAAAAAAAAAAATCTGTGGTGTAAACTCCGGAGACTTTTCTCTACAATAATTTCATCCATCTTTGAATTTCTATTTTTTCAAATATGGAGAATTTCTATCCTTTTTTTTTTACTTTCTACCAATTATTATTTCTACCCTCAAAATTTAATATGCATTTAGAATTATCTGTAGAACTTATATTCCAAAAACCAGTCACTTAATATAAAAATTATGTAATCATTATTATATCGTTTTTTCTTGCACGATCGAGAATGTAGAAACTTATCCTTATTGCTAGTGGAGTTTTACTTACCAAAATATATAAATAAATATAGATATTTTGATTTAAATTTTAGCATAACTATTAATTCATTCATTTTTTAGATCATATGGATAAAATTGAAATTTAAGATATTACATTAAATATTATAATTTAATTTAACTTTTCATATATTTACTAAATAAGTAAATGAAATTATAATATAATTGATGATGTTTATAACCTAAATTTTATTTATATCATGATCTGATATAAATTGATTAATTATTATTATGCCAAAATTTAAATTCAAATCTTTATATATTTATTATATTTGGAGAGTAGAGCTCCACAAGTGATAAGGGTAAGTTCTGAGTTATTGTACAGTACCACATTGTTGATATTGTAAGAAAAAACTATACAGTAATTATTATTTAACTTTTTAATTTAATTGGCATCCGTGATTGCGTCATGGATGCAAATTAAAATGGTTTCAAGGATACCAATCTACTGGGACACTCGCAGTACCCGTAAAGTTGGTCAATGAGTAATCTCTAAGTATTAACTTGGTTCCTATACCGACACCCACTTTCCGATAACTGTAAGTGTCAGAGAACAGCGAGGACTCCCTAATGGTTAAATAGTCCTTCAGATCACGGGTCCAAGTTTCGACACAGGTGGGGGTGGGATCACTGGCTGGTCCCTCATTACCTGCCTCTCCAACTCCCTCACCAGGTGACCCGGCACTCCTAATTGTCTGTCAAAAAAACAATCAGTTGTATTACTAAACATTATGCAGTCGCATTTCAGTGAATATAAAAGGAGTTATATCAACCATTTAAATCTTCATGAAAAAAATCTATATTGATCAATGAAATTAAAAATATTTTCAAGATACAAAATTAAAGATATCAAATCACCAAAATTTCTTGATTGTGAACCATTTTTGATCTGAACAATGTTTGTATTTTGTATTTATTAACGACCACTTGGAATATTTACTGGAGAAACCCAGGTGGCAATGTTTCTCGGGCAGCATTGTCCTAATATTGGCAATGTTTGAATAATATTGTTAAAATGTTACCCAAAGAATTATTTTACAAATATTGGCAATGTTGTAATAAAACAGTTACAAAATTTCCTCAGAGTAACATTGTGACCCTAACAGGACATTTCCAAACCTTAAATGTGTCACGGCTTCAGACTGTAGGTTTCGAATGGCTCTTTCCTCCTTATCCTGCAACTCCTGGAGTCGTTTCCTTTCCTCCTCGGCAGCCTGCATCTCCGACATCTTGCGATTGTGACTCATCTGGGCCTGCAGTCTGAGCTCACGTCCTACCTCTTCCTGCACACATTAGGACATAAGAAAGAGCCAAATTAAGAAAGAATTATTACGCAAATTTTCAAAAATTACATCAAAAAAATCTTATGATTTCGTATAAATACAGAAGAATGTGGAAGTAAAAGTGTTCATCTTTAAAAAATAGGTTACCCACGGTTCGAACACTCTCAGTAATGTAGGTCAAAAGTCAAACTGACCTTAAGAAATAGGTGATTGACCTATCATGACCCATGTTAATATCCGTTTTAAAATTTTGTGAGTTTGCGTGTTACTAAATATAGATATGTATACATTAACCTTTTCTCTTATAGAAGGTCTCAAATCCTTTCCTGGGATGATACAACTCTTGCTGGTAGCTTTGCAAAGCTCTATTTCTCTTCTTCTCTCCTCCTTCTTCATCTCTCTTCTCAATTTCACTTGGTTCTCCCGCTCTCTGAACATCTCTTCCTCTCTTGCTTTCTTTCTACGTGCCTCTCTGAGCATCTTCTGACGCCACTCCCTTTCCACCTGATGGTAATTTATAAAAGGTGAGTATTTATTCTCTAGATATCTATTTCTCTTTCTCCGACAGTACCTACCTGCTCAATCTCCTTCTCCTGCCGAAGGTGCTGCTGAAGGGCCAGGTACTCCTGTTGCTTCTCACAGTTCTCCACCAGCAGCATCTGCTTCACATCTTTGTTTTCCTTCAGCCGACTTTGCTGCACAGCCATTTCGTCAGCCAGTCTCTTCTTCTCCTCAGCCACTCGTGCAGCCTTTCGGATATAAAGAAATGGTGACACAGTAGAAAGAATTTGGAAGTAACCGCGCAACATATTTTGTGTTATTAAACTGCGCCTATTTATAGGCATCCATGACTTCAAATAATTCATTCAAAAATTTAATGTAAGTAATAAAACTATAATAGTAATCTTACCTTTTGTTCTTCTTTTGCATTGATTGCATCTTCTTTTTTCATTCTATTCTTCACTTCAATCGTCTGTTTCTTTATGTTCTCTGCTATCTTCAAACTGAACTCTCTCTTCCTCCTTTGCTCCTCCTCCAGTTCGTCTTTCAGTCGCGCATCTCTTCTGCGCACCAGTAACGCTTCCTGTCAAGAATCAACACTTCCATTACGAGGAACGAATATATACCACATGCTATACGTCTTTCTATACCCTGAAATTAAACCAATGACCTGAAATAACGCAATTTCAATTCTAATTCAGTAGAATGAGTGTGTCATATTGACATCAAAAACCATTTGATACAATGTGACACCTACTTGCACTCACAGTTTGTCGCTCATGTTTCTCTTTCTGGTTTTGTATCTTCTTTGCCTCCATTTGTATGAGCAAACTCCTAGCGGCCACATCTCGAGTCTTCTCAGCAACCTTCTGGCGCCTCAAATTCTCTTGCAGCGCCATCTGACGGTGGACTTCAACCTCAGCATTGAGACGAGCATCTTCTTCCTTCTCTTTCCTCCTGTAAATAGAAATCACTTGTGACATCAACATGAAGAATCCATAACCGAATCAAAGTAAAAAGAAAAATGAGAAACAAAAAGGTCAATTGTAAAAAAATATGATTTTTTCCTAACAATGGATTCTTAATCGTAATTGAAAACCTCAAATAGATGAACGCAAAAAAGGTTGCTGTTCTAGATGCAGTTTTACCGAATGTTTTCTTTCTCCTGAAGCTGAGCCTCTCTTATCGCAGTACATTTAACAGTCAGAACTTGACGCTGAAGGTTCCTCACCTCCTCTCTTTGCTGTAGTCTCTTTTGTAGCTCATCTTCCATCTAAAACAAAATGAAACACGTCAAAAACAATTGAGACGCTAATTTGATTTCTATATTCAGACGTCATTTTGATTTCTAACTTCTGACGCAATATTAAATTTGACATTTCAGACTCTGTTGCTGGTTTTACCGACTTAAAGGGGGATATAGAAGCAATGATCTATTTTCAATTTTAGAATCACGCTGGTGTTCATAGCACGTAATATAGAGAAACCTCACAGTTATTGGACACTCACAGCACTAGAAAAGTGGGTGTAGACTTAGTACATGATAGGTTAGATTTTCCAGACCTACAAACACACTTAACGAATACTGCAATGTTTCCCCTCTAAGGTAGCATTAGTCAGTCTCACATCTCTTTTTGGAGGAGCACTTTGGGTCCTCTCACATCTCCTCCATCTATCTCTTCTTCTCTGCTTCTCCTCCTGCAGTAGAGCTGCAGATTCAGCCTCCTCTCTTGCCCGCTGCGTGCAGCTTACTTCTTCAATCTGCAATTGAACAGAAAAAAATCCACAGATTAGTAATTAACATTCATTACCTTGGAAAAAATTCTAAATAACTGAATCACCTCTCGTAAATATTGGTTGAATTCTTTTCAGATTTAAATCTGTATTAATTCGCAAAAGATTTCAGGTACATCTTCAAGAAGTTTTGATCTCATAAATGCCATTCATACATATCAAAAGATATAGCACATAGATATGAATATTACAACAGTTATTAATAATAGAATAGCAGAAAATGAAAAGGAAAAAAATTAAGTTCGATCAGGCATGCCAACTGCTCCTATTTGTGTTCACTCATCCACACTCACAGTTCTCGATAAGTTGGTATTAATATACAGATAAACAGATAAGTTTCTGACCTATCCTTCACTTCCCTAGCACGGTAAGTGTCAGTTAATAGAGTGGTTATACCGTACCTTCTGGGCTGAATTCGTCATACGGTTTAGCAGGTCTCTCGAAATCACCACAGCAGGTTGGTGACGGTCTGAGTCTCGGCAGAGATAGAGGTCTCGAACATTCGTCGAACCGACGATTTCAACCTGACATAATGATGAATATTTTTGTATATTTTATAATAAAAATTTAAATATTTCTGAATACATAGTTTGAATATTTTTAATATTTTTTTGATGTTGAATATTTTTTCAGTAAATTCCTAGTTCACGTCCCTATTTCATTTAGGGACGTGCACTAGGAAGGGGGTATTTGGATCGGTACCTAATTCACGTCCCTAACTAGAAAGAAAAAACTATTGATCTACAGCTTATAAGTTGAATATATTTGCCTTGGATTTAAAATGTTTTGATGATCCGGAAAATAAGTTAAATTTTATGTTTTGAAATATATTGCCTAGGACTTAACCAACAACACTCAGACACTTACAGTTCCCGGACAATTGGATTAACACAGGGAAATAACCAATCTGATGTTTAACACACCTTAATTGTACGGTAACTGTAAGCAAACGGTAACTAAGTATACACCCTATAACATGAAATATTTAATGGTCAGTATAGTGACCAATATGCAACGAAGGGTTAACATGAAGCCACTAATAATTCTCAGAAAAATATAATATATAGAAATTAATATAATCATACAGAATTTGCAGTCTGTAGGGTAGGTTACGAATTATCGGTCGGTTTCACATCTTCGGTCTTATAAGAAAAACTATTTAATGAAAACTAGTTTATTCATATTTTTAATAGTATCCATGATACCTGCAGGTATCATGGATACCAACTAAAATTGATATAAAATAATTATAATTATATCGTTTTTCTCATATGACCGAAGATGTGAAACCGACCGATAATTCGTAACCTACCCTATAGAAATTAATTAATTAATAATATACATTGTCCCCACCTTTCGAGGCAGTGGACCGGGCCTGCCCAGTTGCACCATGTCCCCACACTGTGTACCGGTGCTGTGCGCCGTGTTTGGTCTACGGCCCCATCGCACTAGACCGTGTAGGGGCACCGCCCCCTGATTCATACCTATGTTATTATTAACTGTATCGCTTTAGAGGACAAACTGTATCACTTTAGAGGACAAACTGTATCACTTTAGAGGACAAACTCTATCACTTTAGAGGACAAACTCTATCACTTTAGAGGACAAACTGTATCACTTTAGAGGACAAACTGTATCACTTTAGAGGACAAACTCTATCACTTTAGAGAACAAACTGTATCACTTTAGAGGACAAACTGTATCACTTTAGAGGACAAAGTGTATCACTTTAGAGGTCAAACTGTATCACTTTAGAGGACAAACTGTATCACTTTAGAGGACAAACTGTATCACTTTAGAGGACAAACTGTATCATTTTAGAGGACAAACTGTATCATTTTAGAGGACAAACTGTATCACTTTAGAGGACAAACTGTATCACTTTAGAGTACAAACTGTATCACTTTAGAGGACAAACTGTATCACTTTAGAGGACAAACTGTATCACTTTAGAGGACAAAGTGTATCACTTTAGAGGACAAACTGTATCACTTTAGAGGACAAACTGTATCATTTTAGAGGACAAACTGTATCACTTTAGAGGACAAACTGTATCACTTTAGAGGACAAACTGTATCACTTTAGAGGACAAACTGTATCACTTTAGAGGACAAACTGTATCACTTTAGAGGACAAAGTGTATCACTTTAGAGGACAAACTGTATCACTTTAGAGGACAAACTGTATCACTTTAGAGGACAAACTGTATCATTTTAGAGGACAAACTGTATCACTTTAGAGGACAAACTGTATCATTTTAGAGGACAAACTGTATCATTTTAGAGGACAAACTGTATCACTTTAGAGGACAAACTTTATCATTTTAGAGGACAAACTGTATCACTTTAGAGGACAAACTGTATCACTTTAGAGGACAAACTGTATCATTTTAGAGGACAAACTGTATCACTTTAGAGGACAAACTGTATCATTTTAGAGGACAAACTGTATCACTTTAGAGGATAAACTGTATCACTTTAGAGGACAAACTGTATCACTTTAGAGGACAAACTGTATCACTTTAGAGGACAAACTGTATCACTTTAGAGGATAAACTGTATCACTTTAGAGGACAAACTGTATCATTTTAGAG